>JARHVA010002907.1:1945000-2027500 GCA_037957365.1 Torreya grandis
TGTGTGTGTGTGTGTGTGTGTGTGTGTGTGTGTGTGTGTGTGTGTGTGTGTGTGTGTGTGTGATTTTATCCTCTAATCCATAATTTATATATTTCTAGGCCTAGGTTGATATGAATATTTTTTTTTTAAATTGTTAACAATCAATTTTAATAAAATGAATTTTGTGTTATGAAATGACAATAATAAAGTGGCTTAAGTTATAATATTGGTTAATATGATAATAGTGAGAGGTGATAATATATCAATCATATCAATTCAAATAGTAATTGAATGGATATTAATTATAAATTTATTTTGTAATAATAAACTTTTACAAGATAAGTTTAATTAACATCACTTGATTAGCCAAAATTAACCATCTAATAGCACCATTTGTCATTTTTTGATAACATATCATTATTTGAAAAAAAAATTGAATCAAACCCCACTTGAGTCCAATAAAATAAACATTCATACCTAATTGGGTTTCAATCCATTCAAATTTTATGGACTGAAGGACTTTGACAATGAAATATACTTTCATGTTTATGAAATCACCTAGAATCAATGTCTAATTCATTTATTTGTATCAAATAATAACATTTACCATTAAAAAATTAAATAAAGATGTGCTCATACATGACTAAATTTCCATAAATCCATCTAATCACTTCTAGTTTATCTTGTTCTAGTTAAAAACTATTAATTAATGAGATTCAATAACAAAATATTAACAAATGGTGCTCATATATGGTCATTTATCCCAAAATCTACCTACATATATTTTATTGAATCATGTTGAGGCATAATCTTATCAAATTATCTAACATAAGAACATTTAATCATAAAATAATGCTAAATGGTGATTTTAAGTACCTAATTAATCTATGTGTGTTCATAAATCTTCCCAATCACACCTAAGTAACACATATCCTACAAAAACATAATCAAATATATGACATTAACTCATTGTATAATGAAAAATAGTTCCCATTTATTCACAAATTTCCCCAAATCTATCTTCATGTATTTGATCACACCTAATTAGGGTCTAATTACATTAAATTTACTTTAAAATGACCTTTACTCATGAAATAATTACAATTGGTGTTTTATTTGACTAATTACTCTATATATGTATATAAATCTACCCAATCACACCCAAATATGACCTAATCTAGACAAATTTACTCAAATAATGACATTAAGTTATAATATAATGATAAATGGTTCCCATGTAATCTAAAATTTCACTAAGTGTACCTCCATGTATTTGATAACTCCTAATTAGTTTCCAATTACATCAAATTTACATTAAAATGAAATCTCATGAAATAATGACAAATGGTGCTCAAATATGACTAATGTTCCTCATGTATAACAATAACTACCCATTGCACCTAATTTTGGCATTACTGAATCAGTTTTTCTCAAATAATGACATTCTAACCTAAAATTATGATAAATTGTGCTCTCCAAATTTACCTTCATCTACCTAATACCAATTAATAAAGGCCTAAATCAATGAAAATTACTCAAATAGTGAAATTTTGTCATGAAATAATGATAAATAGTGTTTATATATTACCCAATTTTCCCTAAATTTACCTACATCTATCTAATCACACCTAATGGAGACCGAATATGGTCAATTTTTTTGAAATAAGAAACCTTAGATCACAAAATAATGTTGATTGACTCTCATTTATTCCCTATTATCCCTAAATATACCTTCATGTATTCGATCGCACCTAATTAGGGCTTAATTTTGTAAAAATTCATCAAATAGTAATGCTTGATCATTAAATAATGACAAATTGTGCTTTAACATGCCTAACAACACTTAATTAGGATCTAATTCAATCAAGTTTACTGAAAAAATGACATTTTATGATGATTTAAGGGAAATCATTGGTCATATATACCCAATGTTCCATAAATCTACCTACAACTATTTGAGTTCACCTAATTAGATACTAAATTGTTTATTTTTTTATTTAAAAACATTAGATCACATAATAATGATGAATAGTGCTCATATATGTCTAATTTACCCTTAATATACCTACACCTAGTCAATGCCTAATTTGATCAAATGTTCTCAAATAATAATATTTAATCACAAAAATAATGATAAATATTTATGAAATATGACTAATTTACACCAAATCTACCTTCATGTCCCTGATAACACTTACTTGGGGCCAAATTAAATCAATTTTGAATAAAAATGACATTTAATCAAGAAACATTATAAAATAGTGCTCATAAATTATAAAATTCCCTTAACTTTATGTATGCCTATTCAATCACACCTAATTGAAGCCCAATTTTGTTAATTTTTCTTAAATATAATAAAAATCATTATCATATATTGAAAATTATCAAAAAATACACCTTAATGTCTCTAATTGCACCTAATCTAGCCATTTTTTCAAATAATGGCATTTAATAATGTAATAATGACAAATGATACTCAAACATGTTTGATTTTCCCCAAATTTACCTTCTTATACTAGATAACACCTAACTAGGGTATAATGTAGAAAAAAAAATTATAATAAATACATTTTTATTATGAAACAATGTTTTATGATGCTTATATATGCTAAATCCTAAATCTTCCTACATCTATCTAATCCCACATAATTGAGGCCACATAAAAAAATAGATAAGGTTCAGTGCAAAATATAAAATATATGTGATGGTTAATATAGTCAAATGTAATTATATAAAACATATGCCATTTATAGATGTGTGATATGTGTAATGTAAATATATGAAGGGAATTTTACGATATAGATTGTTGTCAAAAATGGTTGTGATGACATGCCGTGAAAAAACAATGAAAATTAAGTGTGTGTATAAACACTAACAAATAAGGAAACAAAATGTCAATAAAGAATAATTCCATTTAAAAACAATCAGAAGGAAAATATCAAATCTAAGTTCTAAAAAGTCATGAAAACTCAGATAAGTGAAAGAAATGTGATTGATTGAAAAAGTATAAGCCAAGTCACTGTAAGGTGGAAAATAATTGTCACCACAATGTCCTTAGAGCTAGATATAAAGTGAGTGATCTTATCTATATGGTATAAGAATAACCATTGTAATTTAAATTTTTTGAAGCACATGTTTTTTTATGAAAAGAAGATGAATTTAGTTTCCCATAATTAACAACATAGTGTATGAACTTGATAGGCTTTAAAAATTGAAGTACATGCACTTTATACTATGTACTCATTTGTATATAAATTGAACATTATACATCCCATGGGGATGTATAATTGACTTCTAATGCTTGGAACATTTTTCATTATTATATTTTACTGACTGAGTACTTTAGATTACTCCTTTGGGGCATATGGTTTTTGAGGTTTGAATGTTTCATATTCTTTATTTGTTCCACATCAATGACTCACATGATTTTCATTTGACTTGGAAAAGTGATTATATAAAAACATGGAATTTCAAATTTCATTTTTTTATGAGATTTAATAGATTTTGGAAAGTGATAATTTAATGTTTTATATGGTAAATAAAAAAACATGATTATAACCATGAATAATCTCATGATCTTTTAATGATTTTTTTTTAGTTGTAGTGTTTACACTATATCTATGACATAGTTTCAATTGACAGGGATTCAATACTATTGGCACTTTAATTCTTTTTTAATTTAACCTTAATATTTTACCTTTGTATTCCATATTATTTGCACATGTGTATCCATTTCCATATTTTCTTAAATTAGTTTTGATGAAGATAATATTTTTCTTTGATTTATTAGTATTAAATCAGTTGTTAATCATTAAGTATTTTTATTTTATCATTTTAATATACTATATCACTAATCATGGATGATAGAAAGTGATATCCATAATATTAAGTAGTACAATATAATTTCCAATAAATGTATTAATATAATCTCTATATTCCTCAAGACCATATGGTAAAAAGTTGAGCTTCAATGATTTCTCATCTATGTTATCAGGTTTGTATTCATCATCATCTTATTATTCATCATTGTGATCATGAATATCCTCATAGGTACTAATAATTTCACACCAAAAAATGCATATGCATTATTTCAACTAGGATATATTTTCTTGTTGGTAAAATATTTTATTATGATTTGTCTAGTTGTAGGATAATTTTTTTTATGGGTTTTACAAATTTTCAACACTATAAAGGCACATCATATAAAAGATAAGCATATATGAAACCCTAATGTACATATTTTAAGCATATATTTAAATATTTTAGTTATCTTAGTTATCATTAATCCATGGTCTAAAAAGTAAAATATTTTAGTTATCTTCATTAGATATTACATTACAATATGTAGCGAACATTTTAGGCCTAACAATTGTGTTTAATGTAAGTATTCCTAAATATCATCATGGCTAATTATTAAATCCTCTTATTCCCATATGCCAAGGTCAAATGGACTTATGATCATATGAAATTTATTAATCAAGGCATCACTACAAGTATTCAATCATGAACCATTATCTATGAGGACAAATTTTAATCCCATGTGTTTGAATTAAATCTTTAATTTATAGTAGAATATTTTTTTCAATAATTTCCTTTGGAGGAAATTCAATCAATTTATTTATTTTTAATATTTATATGTGTTTACAATAGAAGAAATGTAATTTGGTTGAGTATCACTATCAAAGTAGCGTCACTCAAGTCATCATGTAATATGTGCTTGAAATTAGTTTACCTTTTGCATAAATCTAAGATGGAAATCATAGCACGTCTATTTCTATTTTGGCCTACAAGATCATAAGGTCTAGATACTTGAATCTTAATCATAGAAAGAGGATCAAGGAGATTAGAACCTTTTAGAGGGGTGTTGTTCATTAACCCAAAATCAAAGTAGAGAGGAAGAAACACAAATCATAACATTATGTGGCCTAACCCTCTTTGTTGTTATGACATTTATTTAATAATATATTAGTAATACAAGGGCTATCACTAATAGGATGGAAATAATGTTTATAAGGTACAAATATATCATGATGTAAAGAATCCAAAATAACCCTATTATATCTCAGTATATAAGTTATTTTTATATGATAAATGTAAGTAAATAAATATAGAAACAATGATAAGCATTTGTATAATAACCATATGGGAAATCATAAGAACATGTAAAATCTAAATACTCCCCATGCCATTTTATAAATGAATGTAACATATAAATATGATTTTCTCATTAGAAAAGAGAAGAAATCAAATAATAAGAACAATATAGTAATGGATAGAATCGAATCTAACAAAATTTAACATGTTTGAATCTAAAGGAACCCTAATTATAAGATATACGAAAATAGTGTGTTTGAATGAAAATTTAAAATAAATCAAAAAATAAATAAAAAATTAGATCAATGTTATGAAACCCTATGTTATATGACCATTAGGACCATGTCTACCAATTATTTTTAATTATTTAGTACAAAGGGTAAATATCATTGTGTGTAAAACTAATTAAAATTAAATCATGGGAGATATCAATAATAACGTAGACCAAAGAAAAATTCATATATACTCTCAAACCTAAAATATAGAGAAATGGAATATATAGATGAACATGAAATAAATAACAATCAAAGAAAATGAAATTTAAATATTTTTTCACATATAGGAAGAATTAAGAAATTTATATATTGAAACATGAATTTGGAGCTAATTGTTTTTACAACAATGCAAATATTACTATCAAATGTCATTAGGATAGAATTGATAAAGTGTCGATTGTGTACTAACAAAATCAATAGGATTTAAATTCTTAAACTCTATTCATATCAATTTTGTGCCTTTTTGATGATTTTGTATGTCACATACTTTTAAATTATATATATTTATAGATCACTTTTCATACTAATTGAAAAATATACTATAGCTTTTCTTCTCAAAATTGATAGGTAAATCTGATCATTTATCTTCTCCTTTCATATTTTACCTGATATTCAAAAAATAGGTAACAAAAGAGTGTTGGTAAGTTAACTGACTCTTGCTAAATTTTAAATAGTTTTAACCACATATCATATATACTCAATCAAATATAATGCATTTCTATTCTACATGTGAGTGCAATACTAACCTAAATGAGGGAAAGGGCTTTACCTCCTCTAATAAATAATTAAATTCAACTACCTACTCCCACTATACACACATAAATATAGTCACATGTACTTGAAAATGATAGATATTCACACATGTATCATAAAATAAATGACTTTCACCCAATTACATGACTCTTATTCATCATTCATCAAAGAATTTATATTCATATATGGGCTTGAACTTTTTTATCATCATTTTTACACATAAATTTTAAATTAAAATGACAATACTATTAAATATCACCTTCTTAGGATAGTTATCCTTAATTTTTTTGGTAAGTTTTATGATAGTAGGATAGGAAAACTTCTACACTCTTGCCCACTTCAATTACATGCATCATATGCTAAATAATACATAGTTTACAAATTTTAAATTATTATTTTGTGTCTTCCTAAGCATTTGATAAGGTAATCTAGAGGAAATTTTTAGAATGTTTCCATATAAATACAAATTAAATTAATTCATTGTCACTACTTTTTATCACCCAATAGAAATAGTTGTATAAGGTGAAACAATATGCTTTCCTTCATATTTAACTCATGAAAGTCTAATGTCAATGGAATTGAATGTTAGTCCATTATTTTACACATAAAACAACCCTATCTAGAAGCAATATTTGAATCTATTTCTGATCTTTCATCATCAATGTTTTTTTCTTCTTTCCCATCAGCCATTTATTATAGTAAAATGGGACATGTCTTCTATCGACAGGCATGAATGACATTTTACTCTTATCCATGTATAACAGTCCCATCTAGAAAAGGGTTTCAAGTTTTTTTCTTGATTAGGAGCATGCATATTCACATTTTTTTTATTGATTTCCACCTTCAGATATATGAAATAGTTATTTAAAATATGTGTAGGAAAGTATATCTCTTCTTAGTATTTTTTAAAATCAACAATTATATGTATTTATCAATGGTAAAAATAAGGTTTGTTGATTATTACACATATTTAATTTTTTAATGCCTATCTAGTTATACACCTATGACCATAAAAATATTATTTTATTTAATAAAAAAAAGGTAACACATATAGATGAACCTAAAATTTTATTTCTAGCATTTTTTATTTTTTTTTTTGTTTATAGGGTTTTAGCTAAGTTTCTACTTTCTATAAATTTAATATATTTTATCTTTGAACTCAAGGATTTAGTATTCATGTTTTCCTTGCATAAAAGTATTTTCTTTTCATTTCTTTTAAATTTCATTTTCTTTATTTATTTCCTCTAAACCATGTTCTAGTAGTTTTAAAACACATCAGAGTTGTCATTTTAGGCAAAATTCTCTTCAAGTTTACTCAAGCCATTTTGTGATGGGTATTAATCCAATCCTCATTCCATTATATAAAAAATTATAGATACTTTATTTTTCATGTATTTCAAAATATATTAGATAAACTTAGGTTTTATTTTCTAGCCATAGAAAACCTTTGACTATCTATTTTTGTAGTTCATAGGTAAGTGGTTAGCCCTGATAAGTTACCCTAGATATGAGATAGATGGGATGGTGAAATCATCCATAGTTACTTCCATTTTTTTCCATTTTCACTATTTATGGTTGGGATAAGTATATTTGAGAGCTTAAAAAGTAAAAAAAACCTTGACTAGTTATACCCCTAATTCTTACAATAGAATTTCAAAGTTTAAAGTTCAAATCAAGGTACTGATGAATTTATTTTTCATAGATATTTTTAAATTCAAAATTAATTTATATTTTACTTTCCAAAAAAATTAATTAGATATATATTATATTTATAAAATTCAAATTTCATAAAAAGGAAAAAAATGAACATTGTTCAAAGTCAAGCCTTCCTCAAATCATCTTATTTCAATGATATTCCTAGAATAAAAACACCAATAGGTTTTTTTTTTGTCAACCCTATCTGAATAAGGAATAAGCATAGTTGTAAATTATAAATAATATAGGGTATAATATACACCCCATTGATGTACTTCTTATGACTATCAAAGCTAATAAAGCTAATGTAGAGAAAGTAGATGAGGTTAAAGATAAAATATTCACGAAACACCTTAATGTCAACCCACAGAATATTGATGAATTGTTTTACATTTTAAAAGATGAATAAAGTAAACTAGATCAAGTTAGTACTTTAACTATACTAGTTACTATTATTCATAGTTCAACACTTATAGATACCTATGTGTCATGATTCCTATGTATGAGGGAATCTCATGGTTTTAAAAATATTAATATTCATATTTCTATAATGGCATCATATACATCTACCTTGAGAAACTGTTACATACTTACATGATAAATTATTATAATTAGATAAAGGAGCCTCTAAACCAATTCAATTAATGGACTCTCATATTCTTATCCATGATCACTTCACACTTGAGATTGCTTCCTACCCATTAAAAATAGAATTTGTATATCCTATGCTACCACTCTGTATAGCAAATAATTAGTCAAGTTATATGTAATAAATAATTAATCAAGCTCTTTTTACGAAGACTCAAATATTATGTTTTATGATAGTTATATGATCTCCATATTTAATCATTCAGATTCATTTAACCCATTGGGAGATCAATTCCTAACACACTTATTAATAAAGATTGATGAAAATATATCTTATGTACAAATTGTTAAAATCAATAAAGGGTCAAATGAGCCAATAAGTGAATATGTTCTACATTAAAAATCTATGATAAGGAAAGTGACAAAGTATATTGCTAAAAATGAATTACAAGACATGTTCACACAAATCATGCTAGCACCACTCATGAACCAATCATTTTTTATAAATTCAAATATTTTTATGAGCTATGTATTAAAATCAAGGAAAGAGGAGTTAATTTCATATCAATGAATAAATTAAAATATGCATCAAATGCTCTATCCAATTAAAATTAAAGTTCCAAAGCAATCCAAACTACAATGTCAAATCTAAAAAAAATAATAATGAATAAAAAGTAGTAATTAATGTAATATCATAACCAACAAAGAAGATTTAATTGAAAACACCACAAAGGAGGAAATTTCAAGGTTACCACAACCTCTTCATATATTCTTTTAAAAACTTATTTATTATAATATCAATATCTATACCACCATCATTTGAACTTGATCTTACCAAGCCTCAACTGAAGGGTTTTGATAGTAATGCATACTATGACTACCACAATTCTATCATGGAATCTACAAGTAAAAATTTTAGTATATAATAAAAGATACAATATCTTATCAAAGATAATACTACTTAGCCAAGCACACCTAAAAGGGAAGTTAGACCATAAAAACATTTTAATGCACAACTAATAATATTTAATAATTCAATTATTAACCATAGAAAAATAGTAAATATAGATAATTTAGAGTCATATGATGTATATAAAGTGTATCCACCTCAAAAAACATATGGGCATCTAATAAAAAAATTATTTGTACATTTATAGTTACAACAACACTACAAAGGTTAATCAAATTTTAAGAAAGTGAAAGAGATTATAATGATTCAGATAAACCTACACTTCATATTTATGCATAAATAAATAAAAATTCCTACAAAAAGTGTTATGATTGAAACTAGCCCAAGAGAAAATTCATGTACATTAACACTCCTATGTAGTCATGGATACATAGAGAAATAGTTAAAATGTACTTCAAGAATGGTCAAATCATTTGATGGGCATACATAAAATATCCTTGGTCATATAGTGGAACTACTCAAAGCTGGTTAAAAATTCATGAAAACTCAATACCTAATATTACCAATTACATGTGTCTTTAAGATGTTATTAGGACACCGTTGGATATATAATCTTGATGGTGTACCATCAATAATGCATCAATGTATAAAATACATACATTGAAATAAAATGGTATAATTTTAAGAAATTTAATATGAATACCCTCTATATTCAATGATATCTCCCCTTCCTCCCCACCACCACCAGAATTAGTTATGGGTCCTACTCAATAGCATAATATAAGGATAATCAATGCACTCATTCCAGAGGATAGTGAAAAAAGTTTTTTTCACCTATATATAGTATTTACATGATATCAATTTCAAGGAAAGTTATACATCATCCCAAACAACAATAATCATATCAAAATGTTACTCAAATTTTCAGGAGACATAAATCTTTAATGGTGTACCATAAGACAGTACCTCAAATAGTTCATTGTGTTTCATAGTTAACATAGGTAATGAGAATTTATCCTACTATACAGTTGTTTCCACAAAGTATTGAACATTCTAAATTTATATATCCTATAAAATAATATAATAAAAGTGATCAAGATATATGGAGATAGAGTTTCATTGGCATTGACATTGGCACAATCTAGATTAGATATGGATATGGTTGTATGGTCTAACTTCTACATGGATATGGGGACATAATATATAGACAAAGTTTACTTTGTATTGGCACCTCCACCCCATATATTGATAAAATTGATATTTAACTTTGATATTATAGCAACTAACACCTTTTTAGATTCACATGCATCAACATATAGCAATTTTTAACCCAGAAAAAATCATCTTCAACATTTATGATCCAAGCATGCAATATGGTCATATTTATAACATGAGAGGATAATTTATTTTATTAAATATAAAAAATATAATATTTCAGAAAAACTTTAAAAAAATAAAAATATTTAAAATAAAAAAAATTGGGACCTTAGGATAACATGCACTACTAATCTTCTTCATTTAATAAGTAATATATCACATATATTTATAAATAACATATTATTATATATACACATGTATTTTATGAGGTATATGATTATGATCTAGGGCATACATATCTATATGTATTTATAAATTTTGAATTCCATTCTACCTATTGGCCATGCCTATGTTGGGGGAATCTAATTGTATAGGTTATATTTTAGCTTGTTATATCTTAATATGAATTTTATACCATGTTAAGCTATGTATCTTACAGTCATATTAATAATTTATCATATTTAACATTGTGATACATGGATATGATACTTTAATTTGATATTATGTGGATACATATGGATGGAATAGACTATTTGTCACTAGATCTATTCTTCTTCAATGTTGTTTTATTTCTTTCATAATGGGCTAGACATTTCCTACTTATTACATGTGTCTGTTGGACTTTGTGTGTGTAAACAACTACATAAACATCTCTATGCTATTTTTATTGGTATGTGTGACATTTAAACGTGTCTATTCTTGGTGGCCCTTGGCCCTATGTTTTGTTTAACATCTAAACCTTCTGTTATTTGTGACATCATTAATTTACTTTATATGGATCCCTTATCCTTGTTTATGATGATATATTCATGTCTATCATATGAAACCCTTTGTATTATTGTATGACATTATGTGACATTATCTATTCTGTTTGTTGTGGTTGTTAAACTTGATTAGAGAATCAAGTGTGTCATTCCATCTTCTATCATAGGTCATTTATGTTTGTGTCTAGTGACACTCAATGTCCTTGTCATCACTTCTATAAAACCCATGGTGGTTCCATATTTTTTTAGTGGTACATTAGGTACTTCTCTCTATTGAGGAGATTTAGAATAATTCATATTTTTAATTTAAGGGCATACTCATTTATTCAAAATTGAGACATGATCACTCACAATTCACCATCATCAGTTATAGTTTAAAAATAAATAATTATTTATCTCCATAAGAGTTTAATCATTTTCTCACTTTTTAGTTTTTCAAATTTCAATGTTTCTATTTTTTAAAATGGACAAATGATTGCTTCATGCACTATTTGAAGGTTTGACAAGTTTTAGTGCATTGCACAATTAAACTATCCTTTGAAATAGACAGTTTATTTTCCACACTCAAGTTCAATCATTTCTCCTTTAATCTATAAAATACATTTTTATATTAAAATGGAAGAAAATATAGATAAATAAACTTGTCATAGGTACTTAATAGTTCTAATTGTTGACACACTTTAAAACACATGAGTCATACCCCATTATATACCTCTTATTCACCATTCCTCTAATCCTTTTATCTATATGCAAGGTCACACTTTTTCCATCATCGTTTTATAAATTTAAAAAATAAATGTTTAAACTACTTAATTTCACCCTTAAATTTTATCTTAATCTAAATATTTATCTTTGATCTTTCAAGATAACTCCATGCTAGGCTGATATGAGCATTATCGCACTCCTTTATACTTATATTGGACATGTCTTGCACCAAATAACAACTAGTTTTCAAATTTTAAATTATTGTTTTGGGCCTTCTCACACATTTTATAAAATCAACATAAGTTATCAAAATTTTTCCTATCAATGCACAATAAAATTAATTTCTTATAAAAACTTTCTATCGTTTGGATGCTAGCTTAAACACTACTAAACATTGGTAATGTCTAGCCTATTCTTTCAAAATTCAAGATCATTCACAAATAGAAGATATTAGTGCCCAAATATATTCCTATCAATTTGTGCCCTTTCCCAAAAAGTGAGTGTCTAAAATTCTAACTATTTTCCCTTGAATTAAATATGCAAGAAATGTTGATTTAGAAAAAAACCCACTTTTGCAATTATGTTATACGAACTCTGTAAGAGTTTGTTTCACTAATACTTAAATGTTTTTATGTTTTTTAGTGTGGAATTTATAGGGTTTGTGGTGGAAATTGAGTAATGAAAAGTAAATAAATGACTAAATATTGAAAATTACTAAGTCTAAAATTTCATTTGCAAAAGAATAGAGTCTCATAGCTTTGGGAGGAGAATGTAATGTCATATCACAACTTTAACTTGTAAATTTTTATTATGCAAATGAAAGTCTAAGTCCTGGCCCACATGTCAAAGTGCCATCAAAAATAAATTCATGGGTGTTTTTCCATGCTAATGTCTTGTGCAGATGGAAGACCATGGTTAAATTGCAACAAAACTTTTCACGAGAGGAACAAGTTCAAAAATCTATGGTCCAGTTGCACAAAAATTTTCAATTTGAAGTTTAATTAATGAATAAGCATGGACATGATGTAGAGATTTGCACTTTTGAATAAAGTGTAAATGTTCATGTAGGGTAAAAAAAATTGTACAAGTGTAAATGTGCATGTGAGGTCTGAAAACCAACATAAATGTAAATGTGCATGTAAAAGTCTAAATTATTGAAAGAGGCACCATTGTTTTGATAAATCTCAGAGTCAAAATAATTCCCTCATTGAATCCATTATAAATAAAAATATCTCTAAACTTTCCCATCGAGCATCCAGGATAATCACAGGAAGAATAATACCAATGAATATATAAAAATAACTTGATTAAAATTTTAACTCTATTTACTAGTGTTTGGTTTAACCACAAGTCAAAAGATAGTCTACATTCAACTTAATACCTCACCTTAGCTCAAAATTTAAAGATATTATTGGTATCACATCCATTCCATTTGAACCAAGAATATAATAATGACTTAGTGTTTGTCTCATATGTGTGAAGGTTTTATCTATGTCATACAAAGGCTCAACCAAACTTCTATCTTCCAACTTGTCAACGGTGTTAATTCCATTCTTCAAAGTGTCCTATATCTTTTGTCCTTGTCTATAATATGTAGTTTGTTTAAGCATTGATATATGTTCTACAAGATGTCTTCCATTAAAGCAAACTGAGCTTTCCCCTGACAGCTTTCTGAATTGAAGGCCAAGACACATTTATCAAATGATAAATTGTATACACTTCATGGAATTCTAAAATAAAAAATATCCTCTATGGGTTTTACTCTTTAATTTAGATGGTAATTTGTCACTTTCAATCAGAACATCATGATTGATCAGCCTTACAACATTATGTTTATATGATCATAGAATAACTACCAGGAGGACAAACATATGATAAATTCCCCATCGATAGGTTTGTTCTCACATTTATATTAGCTAGCAGAACTCTAAATGAATAAATTAATCTTTATATATGGATAATGATTGATAGAAAAAGTAACATCTACTAAAAATTAGTGGCACTATGTATGAGTAATGGGATTAGAATGGTGAGATGTTGAAGCATTGTGATTTTATAAACTAGTTGTTATAAACATCATGTCAAAGTCATGCAGAGGTCCAACGCCTAAATTTCAATGGAAAATTTTAAGGGAAAAAAAGTATATATATGTTTTCCACTTTTTCGCTTTTACAAAAGTGTAGTCAAGTTCCCAAAACCCAAAGAAGATAAAAGTGTTAATGTGTAGTTGTGTTCTAAAAGCATGCTAAAATAAATAGTACAAAAGTACAATTGGGTTCTAAAAACTTGTAGAAGGCAAACAGTGTAAATGTGTAGTTAGGCTCCAAAAACTTGTCAAAGGAAAATGCTACAAAAGTGCACTCAGGTTTAAAATAACTAAAAAAGGAAACATGATCCATGTTTCATTATCACGTTTAATGTTGACCTTCAAAGAAAATAAGAAACAAAAGTTAAGTGTTGTTTCTATTCTCCTCCACCTTGGGTTCAAATTTTGCTGGCATCAAAGATGGGATGAGTTCAAGAATTTTGGATTAGTAGTATGGTTGGATCATTTATGATGGATGATTATGAGATTCAAAGCATACATCATTAAATCAATGAATAGTTTGTGTTGTGACTATCTAATTGGGAAGTAAAGTACTAGATCAAGATAAATTGAGGAGGAATATGTTTGATGTATAAGAAGAAATAAAAACACATGTGTCTCCTTTACCAAAGGAAACCAAAAACCTAGGGTCATTTTTGTTGGTTGAATATTTTGTTGATCAGTGTACTGATAAACAAAATAGGTTTGATTAGCAAAAGTAGGAAGATTAGTCATCCAAATGTGTAGGTTTACCACATCAGAAGGGGACTGATCTCTCCTCTCATCAAGGGGAGGTTCCCTATATATATATATATATATATATATATATATATATATATATATATATATATATATATATATATATATATATATATATATATATATATATATATATATATATATATATATATATATATCTCCTCTCATCAAGGGGAGGTTCCCTATATATATATATATATATATATATATACAAAATAATACTCAAGGGTAGGACAAACCATCCATATCTCTTTCTTCAGAGATGATGTGTGCAGATCAAAGGAGAAACTCAAGGAAAATGACAGAAAGTACTCCTCTTCTTTAAGAAGTACTATTAAGCAAGCCACAAGAATACTCCAAGTAGTAACAGCAAAATGTAACAAATGATGTAATAACCAGCAAATCGAGATGCAGTATAAAGTCTATGCCTGAATCGCTCAAGAGTAAGCGATGAAGGATAATAAGGCACAAAGTCACCCCAAGATCCTTTACATAAAAATGAAAAGAAAACACACTAAAGGCAATTATGGGGGCACAAAGTCTCTCCACATTTGACTCTTCAAGACACCTTCTTGACTGCTATCACTAATTTTGCTTGTTGAATTAAAGGAACAGAAGATATATTAAGGAAAAAGACATAAGAATAGTTTCCTCAACAACAAATATATTACATCACAAAGTCTAAAAAACCACTTTCTTTCTTATTTCAATAACAAAATATGATAAACAAACTAAGCTCAATGTCCCAGAAGTGTCTATCAATTTGGGCAGAGTTTCATTCTAATTGTCAAAAGAATATCCATTTACAATTTAAGAGAGTCCCTTATATAGCCTCTTCAAGAAGGACTCAGGAACAGTAACACATCATGTTGCATTGGAATATGTTAAGAAGATAGGCTGGAACATAGGGGCATTTACCCATTTGATTTTATCAATGCAGAGAAAGAAGTCATGCTATTGAAAGCTTGCAACTTTCAATGTCCACCTAGCAATCTGATCCTACCTTCATTATTCCTCCTTTTCTAGTTAATTGAATCGGGTCCTAGATTCAATTTTTTGTTATGTTCCTTCTTCAATTTCTACTAGTATTATCTCTTAATTCTATGAATCCATTCAGGTTTGTAGATTCAATGGATTAATGGCTATTTTATGAGCTTTAAAATTGACGTTCGCACGCCCGTCACTATGTTTTCAACAGCTAGTTTGTTGTGTTGAATTTGACATCTTCAGGCACATCACCCCTTGGTCCTTCATCATATTTTTTGTTTAGAGCTTTCTTGGAAAGAATTTTACCTTTCAGGTCTTAATAAATGATCCACTTTGGGTTGAGAAGAGCTCCCCGCAAGGTATCTGCCCTTTGGGTGGTCTTTCAATGGCCTTCGGGCTTCTTGTTTTACATCTTCCTGAAGGGAAGGTGACCCTTCAAATTCAAGTGTCATTTTATTTGGTAGTCGAGAGTCCCCCGCAAGGGCACCTGCCCTTTGGGGTCCTTCAACCGCCTTTTGCGAGTTTCTTGCAGGCATTTTCCCTAGACAAATTCTCGTAGACAAAAAGTCTGTGGAAAATGTTCCTATCACTTTTGCCTTGGTTATTTCGTTAGGCTTTCAGCCCATAGCTTATCTAAATTCTTTCAACCTATTTGTCTGAAGGAATTGCTTCTTGCCTTAGCCTTTTTCAAATGCCTTAAACAAAAATTTAAAATAATTTACCTTTTGAGGCTTCTTTGAAAATGCCCCTTTTGAAGGGTACTTTTGTCATCCAAGTGCCCTTCGCAAGGGCACGTTGTCCTTTCAGAGGCTCTTTAAACTTTTGAATTTAAACTACTCCTTTGAACCATCTAAGTGAACTGCTCCATTGAACCACTTTATTGAACCATGGCGATGAACCGCTTGGTTGAACCAAATGTTGAACCAAGCCAATGAACCAAGCTTTGAACCAAAATGGTTCAAGTTGATGGTTCAAGCAGATGGTTAAATTGAATGAACCAATCCTTTGAACTAAGTGGATGAACTAAGTCATTGAACCATTTATTTGAACAAACTGTTAAACCAAGTTTTGGTTCAATGGTTCAAATGAAGCGTTTGAACCATGTGTTTGAACCTGCCTTTAAACCAAAAAATGTTGAACCAACCATTGAACCAAGCTTTGGTTCAATGGTTGAAACAAAGTCTTGAACCGATTGATGAATTATTTGATTGAACCAAAGGATGAACCAAAATGTTCAAACAAAGTGGACAAACTGATTGAACCGAAAGCATTGAACTGCTTGAACCGAAAGCGTTGAATCGATTGAACCTTGAACTCGTTGAACCTTTGAACCAAAGTGGTCCAACGGTTCAAGAGTTCAATGGTTCAAGCCTCTTTTTCTTGAATGCTTGCTGATAGACATTTTTGATTGAATCAAGGCACTAAAGAAATCTTGAAAATTACCAAGTGTTAGAAACTGATTATTTTGATTGAACCTGCCTACAGAAGCCTTTGAACCTATAGAAATGAACCTGCTTGCAGAGTCCATAGAAATCAATTCTGTAGAAACCAACCTGTAAAGCCCATTTAAATTGGCCTATAAAGTCCATAGATTTTGTCTTCCTACTGAGTCCATATATTTTCTCTTCCTGTAGAGTCTGTAGATTTAAGTCTGCAGAGTCCGTAGATTTCTAAGAAGCTTGAAAAATAAAGGAATTTGAATGCCCATGACAAATTTTTAAAAGGGAAGAGAAAATTTTGGTCTATAAGATCAAAATAGTTCAAATGTTGTCCCAAAATTGAGTGATATTTTTGGGGGACAATAGCTGGCTCCAGTTGGGGAACTTCCATCAATTGCAATTGAAAGGAGTAGAATCCAGAATCTCTAGTGTCTTCATGTGCACCATTGGGTTATGGAGTCATGCTACCCAAAAATGAAAGGCATAAAAAATGGAAAGAAACAAAACAAAATAGAATTAAAAATTGTACAAATATACATATATACAAATGCAATGATTTGATACTCCAAGAGTTGAAGTGTTTCAGATGTTGCCCATTATGAGGCAAAGAAGAGTGTGCCATCTTGATATTTCAGCAAAAAGATGTTTTCACCAATGTCCTGATGAATTATAAATGGGCCTCTCCAAAGGGATTTAAACTTTCCATGCATCCCCTTTGGTTCTCTACTTTTGTCCCATAGCAGGACTTGATCCCCAATCCAGAAATTATGATTTCTAGCCTTCTAATCAAAGAGTTTATTTACCAGACTTTGATGAGCAACAATTATGTCCACCACCATGGTTATTTTTTCCTCCAGCTTAGTCAGGCACATGATTATTTTATCAAGAGGACTTTCATATGTCTGATCTTTAATTGTCTTTGCCAAATTCAAGGCTAACAATTCTAAGGTGGTTGGTATCTCATCATTGATACCATAAACAAGTTGAAAAGGAGACATACCGATTGCCCTCTTTGGTGTGATTATGTCTACCCATAAAGCATCAACCAATGCTTTGTGCCATGTACTTTGATTGTCATCCGGTAGCTTCTTGATGATAGTTACCAGGTTCTTATTACTAGATTCAGCTTGTCCATTCCCTTGTGGAAAACAATCAGAAGAGTGAGAGAATATAATTCCATAATGGAAATAGAATTGTGTAATCTCTTGAGAGGTGAAATAAGCTACATTATCAGTAACAATTTTGATTGGAACTCTAAACTTGGAAATGATATTCTCTTTGAGAAAGTTGCATACAACTTCTGAAGTAGCATGTTTAGTTGGGATTACTTCTACCCACTTGGTGAAATAGTCAGTTGTTATAAGGACATAATCATGTCTATCACTTGAAGATGGGTTTATTTTCCCAATAAAATAAAACCCCCATTAGTGGATATGATCACTAGCTTGAGAGGCATAGCAGCTAACTTGGGTCTTCCAACAAATTGCTGACAGAGTTCACATTTTTTCACCCACTTATGTGCATCTTGGAAAAGAATTAGCCAGTAATACCTGGCTTATAGAATCTTGTGAGAAGTCAAAAGAGGAAAAAAATGTCTTCCATAGGCCAGATTATGGAAAGATTTCAAAAGCTGTCTTTGTTTCTCTTTGTCTACATAGTGAAGGAATACTCCATCTTTGCTTCTCTTGTACAAGTCATTGTCCCAAAGGACGAAATTGGCAACTTTCAACTTGATCATCCTCCTTTCTTTGTAAGACAAATAAGCAGGACATTCACTATAAGTAAGGAAATGAGTGATACCTAAATACCACTCATTGGTAGTGGAGACAAAAATGACTATTGGTGTCTCTTCCACTTTAGTTTCTTCACGTTGTGTGTCTTTTGGCTTATTTTTAGCAATTAATTGGCATAGGCCTTTACCCATAACTAGCTTTGTCATCTTGATGTCTACATCAAACTCTAGGATATTTACAATCTAATTACCTCTTTTCATGCCAAAATTCTGCTGAGTTAATATAGACTTGACTGTAGTGTCAGGAACTAAGGTAGTAGTGTGTGAATTCAGAATATAGAAGTGGAAATGTTTGACTACTTTCACCAAGGCATAAACATGCTTCTCTATATTTGAATACTTTATCTCATGGGTTTTGAGAGGGTAACTGATGAAAGAGATAGGAGATTCCATACCTTCATTGTCCTATTGAACAAGAATTATTAAAAGAGTGTGTTCAGACGTATAGCTGTATATGATGAAATATTTGTTGTAATATGTGCAAAACAAGGTAGGGCTAAATAAAAAATGAACAATGTTCTTACTTGTAGGTAAATTAAGTTCTTGAATAGATTTGACTCTATAAGAGTTAATCTTTATGCCTTCTTTGGACACAATGTGTCCAAGGATTTTCCCTTCTGTTACTCCAAAAACAAAATTTTTTAGGATTTAAGGAAATACCATTCTGGCAGTAGCACTCCAGCACTTATTGTAAGTGGCATACATGATCAGATTGATGCTTTGAAAAGATAGTCAAGTCATCAATGTATACCACTATGAATTTACCAATCTCACCTTTGAAAGCTAGATCCATTACTCTTTGAAAGGTAGCACTAGCATTTATTAAACCAAAAGGCATTATTCTATATGAAAATGTACCCCAAGGTGTGGTGAATGCAGTCTTGTGTTGGTCTGCTTCACCAACCTCAACTTGATTATATCCTAAGAAGCCATCTAACATTGATAACATCTCTGAACCCATCACTTTTTGAAGCACTTGATCCATAATGGGCAAAGGATTATTATCCTTCAAAGATCCTTGATTCAGATTTCTGAAATCTACACAAATGCAAATTTCACCATTATCCTTCCTTATAGGCACTATGTTTGCAATCCATGTAGAATGATGGATTGGGAAGATGATTCTAGAATTTAACATATTTTGTATCTCAGACAGAATAATACTTAATATTTTTGGATTATACTGTGTAAATTTTTGCTTGTAGGGAATTGAGTCATCTTTGAGAGGAATGTCATGGCAGATTTCATCAAGTCTGAGAGACTTCAAGTCTTCTTAAGAATATGCTAAGACATCCACGTATTGACAGAGTAAAGAGGTGAACTTGAATATTTCTTCAAGGATGCAACACTGACCAATATTGACCATCTTGGGATTTTCTTCAGTACTCAGATTCACTTTATCAAATCTTTGAGAGAAACTTGAGTCTATTTGCTATTTTTTGATGAATCTATCATGCTTGTCAAACATCTTTTCAAGAGAAACCAGGCCTTTGGGAATTTGTTTTCCTTTCAGCTATAATAGTTCTTCATTTATATATAAATTGGGTTTAGAGATAGATTCATTCTTCTGAGATTCACTACCTTCAAAACATAGTTGTTCAAAATTATCTTTTCATTTTAGGAAGGCAATGATTTGATGATCATCATTGAATACTTGCCAATGATCAGCATTGTCAGGAACACTTGGTCTATAGACCAGCTCAATAGTATACCTATCTTCTTTGAAATCTAAATGAGGAACTAAGAGAGTTCCTGAAACAAAAAGTGCATCATCTCTGTCATTAGACTCTTTGGGTATAACAAAAATGTTGAAAGCATCAAAGATTTCAATTTGATCCCAAACCAAGTTATGGTAGTGTCATAATCTTTCATTCTTGGTTTGGTATAAGTTCCTCACTTGATGCCTTTGTCTTGAGTAGCCTTCATACCAAGCAACAGAGATTTGTATTCAGTTGTGTTGTTAGTGTTGCTAAACTATAATTTTTAAGATGAAGGGAACATATCTCCTTGAGGAGATATCAAAACAATCTCAGCTCCTGAACTGGTAGAGGAATAGCTACCATCAAATTCCAAAGTCCATATCTCATCTGATACTAATTTTCTTTAGACTTTCCTTCATCAGAGATGGAGGATCCTTCTTGGTCTGTACTACAACCTACTAGTTTTTCCACTATTTTTGTTGAACTAATTTTTGAGTTGAAACATTCAAGAATTATATCAGATGTTTCATGCACTTCATTTGTAGATAGAAAATAGTTACCCATACCTACAGATTCAAAAAGAATTTGAGCTTTAGGGACTGATGTCTGGGTGACCACATATTTTTCTTCCTTTTTAGGGAGCAACCTCTTCATTATGCCTTGGACAAGGATCCTTGCCTCAAACAGATCTATGCTTAGTTCTCCTCCCACGTCCTTGTAGAAATTTCATCCAAGAAAAATGCCATAAGATGTTGGGATGTCAGCCACCTAGACAATCATCTTGATTCTCTTGTCTGGAAAGGATGCAAATGCAAGTTGGGCATATTTGATTTGCCTCAGCAATGCTACTTGCTTGTTCTCCATGGAGAAACATCTCCTAAATATCTTGGTCAGTGTGAGACCCAAAGACTCAGCTACTTTAGCTAGCATGACATTATCAGATGCACCTGAGTCTATAATATAGTTACTCAACTTGTGGCCATTAATTAACAAGGAAACATAAAAAGGCTCTATATTTCTAGGAACAGCTAGGGGAGTAATGACCAAATTATTTGGAATAGGCATGTTTTTTGGAGAATCAGGTGTTACATTTTTAGCCTTTTTTCCTATAGGGATGGTTTGGTTTTTGACATATTGAACCAGATTATTCAATTGATCAGGATCGGACTGCAAATATTCAAACTCAAACATTTGTATTTTTGTCCTTTTGACATGATCAATTATGTCAAATGGTTCAATTGAGCTAGGTATAGAGAAAGGTACTTCAAATTTTTGAGTTTTAGGAGGGATGGGAGGTGGGTTGGTTTGTGAGATTGAAGTAGAAGGGGAAGACAAAATTGATGCATTTGCCTTTTGGGTGATTATCAGATCCTTTAACTGAAAAGGCAGAGCGATTCCACGCTTAGCAATCATGACTGCTAGTTACGGTCACTCTTCTATCTTCTCTTTATCAACTTGCTGAACTAATTCATTTTTAGACCTGGTAAATACTGCATATGATCCATCAATAGCTTATCCTTTGCTTCTGAGTTCATCCTAGTAGTTCAGGAAACCAATGTGGGAGTTGCTAACTGATTCTTCTTCATTGTCTTCAAGGAGATCAGCGTCATTTTCTTGATTCAATTCAGGCTGGAAAGAGAACTTTGATTCTAGTTGGAGGAGATTCTAGGGCAAGTTTTCCTTGTGGGGGAGGAAGGTGATTTTGTTTCCCTTAATTCCTGGTAGTATTGCCATGATATGACTAATTTGGGAATGTCCTTTTGTATGAACGAGCAGAAGACATTCCTTGAGCCATTTACTTTTTGAGAGCAAGTAACTCATATGCCAATTTCTAGACCATTGGATCTGTGGTGCCTATAGATGCATATTCAAAAGATGATGAAGCTCTATTTCTATTTGGATCTCTTCTTATCTTCCCTGCTAAGATGAGATCATCTTCTACTTCAGTATCTAAATGTTGCGCTGTAGTAAGATCTATTTGACTAGCACGTCTCAAGAGAAAACTTACATTAGGTAGTTGAGAATTAATAAAAAACCAGTTGAGATTCTCAGCTATATGTCAAGCTATTATAGGAATTTTGTTTCTCAGTTTGTCAAATTTGGCTATGAAACCTCTCATAGGCTCATAAGGCTCTTTCTTCATCTGTGTAAGTTGAGCCAGAAGTGCATGTGTATCTTCTGCAAGTTTGAATCTGGCTTCAAACTTAGTTTTGAGATTATTCCAATTAGTCATTGACTGAGCCTGTAGATGATAAAACCAATCTTCAGCAGCACCTTGTAGTGTCTCCATAAAAATCCTGACTTCTACATCTTCAAATTCTACTCTGATTACTCCACAAGCTATGCTGAAGGCTATAATGTGTTCATTAGGATGAACTTTCCCATCACCATAGAATTTTGGGAAATTCTTCCTTGAACTACGTGAAAGCTCATGTAGAGGTGAAGTAAGATTGAGAGGACCAAAATCATTACCCCAGGGGCCTTGAACTGCCATTGTAGGATTATGAAAATGATGAATAACAAATCTCAAAGGGGTAATTGTTGGCAAAGCTTTATCAACAACAGAAGTAGATACTTCATCTGGCAATGGAGATCTAACTTTAGTAGGAGGAAAACTCTTGTTTCAATGTAGACAAGATGGTGAAGGAAATAGATCAAAATCACTTTGTTGTACCAACTCGAATACATGTTCAATGATACCTTTAGCCCTTTGGCTTCGTGTATACCTTAAATCTGCCAGATTGTGAAACAAAAATGGAAAAGAATTGACCTTGCTTCAGTTAAAGCTTGAGGCTTTAAACTATGCATTCTTTCCTAGTTAGTGTGGAGGTGAATGGATATATTATAAATGGATAATGGATATTATATTCCCTAGCAGAGTCACCAAAAACTGTTGGTTGAATATTTTGTTGATCAATGTACTGATAAAGAAAATAGGTCTGATCAGCCAAAGTAGGAATATTAGTCATCCAAATGTGTAGGTTTACCACATAATAAGGGGAATGATCTCTCCTCTCATCAAGGGGAGATTCCCTATAGACAGGCTCTCTCTCTCTCTCTCTCTCTCTCTATATATATATATATATATATATATATATATATACACATACATACATATACATATATAAAAATAATAATACTCAAGGGTAGGACAAACCATTCATCTCTCTTTCTTCAAAAATGATGTGTGCGGATCAAGGGAGAAACTCAAGGAAAATGATAGAAAGCGCTCCTCTTCTCTCAGTAGTACTATTCAGCAAGCCATAAGAATACTCTAGGTAGTAACAGCAAAATGCAACAAAGGATGTAATAACCAACAAATTGAGATGCAGTACAAAGCATACACCTAAATTGCTCAAGATTAAAATACGAAGGACAATGACGGCACAAAGTCACCCCAAGGTCCTTTACACAGAAATGAAAAGAAAACACACTAAAGGCAATTATGGGGGCACAAAGTCTCTCCATAGTTGACTCTTCAAGACACCTTCTTGACTGTTGTCACTAATTTTGCTTGTTGAATTAAAGGAACAAAATATATATTAAGTCAAAAGACATAAGAATAGTTTTCTCAACAACAAATATATTACAACATAAAGTCTAAAAAACCACTTGCTTTCTTATTCTAATAAAAAAATATTATAAAAATAATTGAGCTCAAAGTCTTAGCAGTGTCTTTTAATTTGGGTAGAGTTTCATTCTAATTGTCAAAAAAAGATCCATTTACAATAGAATAGAGTCCCTTATATAGCCTCTTCAATAAGGACTCGAGAATAGTAACACATCATGCTGTGTTGGAATCTGTTAAGAAGATAGGCTGGAACTTAGGGGCATTTACCCATTTGATTTTATCAATGTAGAGAAACAAGTCACGCTATTGAAAGTTTGTAACTTTCAATGCCCACTTGGTGATCTAATCCTACCTTCATCGTTCCTCCTTTCCTGGTTAATGGAATCAGGTCCTAGATTCAATTTGTTGTTTTGTTCCTTTCTCACTTTTTGTTGGTCTTGGCTTTAAAGTCTGTGAATGCATTTGGGTCTATAGATTCAAAAGATCAATGGGTATTTTATGAGCTTTAAAATTGACATTCGCGCACCCATCACTATGTTTTCAATGGCTAGTTCACTATGTTGAATTTGACATCTTTGGGCACGTCACCCCTTGGTCCTTCTTTAGCTTTTCTATTTGGCACTTTCCTGGAAAGAATCTACCCTTTTGGGTCTTAGTAAATGATCCACTTTGGGTCGAGAAGAGCTGCTCGCAAGGTATTTACCCTTTGGGCGATCTTTAAATGTCCTTCGAGCTTCTTATTTTACATCTTCTCAAAGGGAAGGTGACCCTTCAACTTTGGGGAAGTGTCCTTCTATTCGGTAGCTAGGAGTCCCCCACAAGGGAACCTACCCTTTGGGGTCCTTCAATGGCCTTTCACAGGTTTCTTGTAGGCATTTTCGCCAGACAAATTCCTACAGATGAAAAGTCTGCGAAAATTTCCCAGAGACAAAAAATTCCATGAAAAATGTTCCTATCACTTTTTCCTTGGTTATTTCTTCAAGCTTTTTACCTGCAACTTCTCCAAATTCTTTTAGGCTTTTTGTCTGAAGGAATTCCTTCAGACAAAAAGTCTGAAGGAATTGCTTCTTGCCTTAACCTTTTTCAAATGCCTTAAATAGAAATATGAAAGAATTTACCTTTTGAGGCTTCTTTTGAAAATGACCCTTCCAAATGGTACTTTTGTCATCCAAGTGCCCTCCATAAAGGCACTTTGTCCTTCAGGAGGCTCTCTCAACTTTTGCATTTAAACTACTCCTTTGAACTGTCTGAGTGAACCACTCCATTGAACCACTTCGTTGAACCATGGTGATGAACCGCTTAGTTGAACCAACCTTTGAACCAAGTCGATGAACCAAGCTTTGAACCCAAATGGTTCAAGATGATGGTTGAATTGAATGAACCAACCCTTTGAACCAAGTGGATGAACTAAGTCATTGAAACATTTGTTTGAACCAACCATTGAACCAAGTTTTGGTTCAATGGTTCAAATGAAGCCTTTGAACCATGTGTTTGAACTTGCCTTTGAACCAAAAGATGTGGAACCAATCATTAAACCATGATTTGGTTCAATGGCTTAAACAAAACCTTGAACTGATTGATGAACCTTTTGATTAAACCAAAGGATGAACCAAAACATTGAAACAAAGTAGATGAACTGATTGAACTGAAAGCATTAAACCACTTGAACTGAAAGCATTGAACCGATTGAACCTTGAAATCATTGAACCTTTGAACCAAAGTGGTTCCACAGTTCAATGGGTCAAGCCTCTTTTGCTTGAATGCTTGCCGATAGATATTTTTTATTAAACCAAGGCACTTAACCAATCCTGAAAATGACAAAGTGTTAGAAACTAATTCTTTTGGTTGAACCCACCTGCAGAAGCCTTTGAACCTGTAGAAATGAACTTACCTATAGAGTCCATAGAAATCAAGTCTGTAGAAATCAACCTGTAAAACCCATTGAACTTGGCCTGCAGAGTCCATATATTTTCTCTTCTTGCTAAACTTGTAGATTTCCTCTTCCTGCAAAGTCCGTATATTTAAGCCTGCAAAGTCCATAGATTTCAGAGAAGCTTTTAAAATGAGGAATTTGAATTCCCATGACAAATTTTGAAAAGGGAAGAGACAATTTTGGTCTGTGGGACCAAAATAGTTCAAATGTTGTTCAAAAAATGAGTGATATTTTTGGGGGACAATAATTTTTAAAAAAGAAAACAGAGTCTATGATGATAATGTTTAAATTTAACCTTTAGTAACTTCTTTTTGGTCACTCCAAAAAAGTCTGGAATGCTCTCAAAGGGAGTGTGGGGTAGAACAATGGAATCAGAAGGAATATTAGGCTCATCAAAATAATGCAGGGAGGGAGAGGCACCAAAATAAGATGACAGAGCTCACTGAGGTGAGTTTAGTGCCGCAAATGTGCTTTTGACTAAGGCATGTGATGAAGACCTTAGTTTCTTGTAGTGGAAGAGGAAATCAGCCATCCTAGAGGCATGCATTTAAAAATAAGAGACTAAAATGTAAAAAAATTTGTTGTGTGTTTATAGTGGTAACACTTGATTATTTGCATTCTATATATTACAATCATTATGACCCTAGAGTGAATGCATCATAATATTTGGAGCTTGAACTTATTGTTACTAAAATATTGAGGAGTAATTTTTATATTATTTACTCTTCCCTTCATTATTTCATTCTTTATTTCTTATATGAAAAGTGGTAAATGGATCACTAATTAGAACATCATCCTCATTTTAGGTTGTTAAATGATTAGTTGAAAAATAGGGAAAAATAGTTTCACATAAAGACAAAGTTTATTTTTAGTTAGGAATAATATTATCCTTCGAGTTCAAATGCATCAAACTTATAGTTAGGTATATAAAATCTCATCATGACATGGATAACCGAGTTACTAGAATAATTACATCATAGAGCATGAGAGTCTCCAGGAATATGCAAAGACATCTTCTAGATAGAACATCTTTCAATAATATAATAGGTGAGAAAATTTTTTATACATAAAGTTGAGTTGTCCTTTTTATGGGGGATTTTTTTATTTTCATGAATTTTTACTCAATATTTACTACTATTATTAAGGTGATTGTTTTATACAATCATTATCAAATTTTGAGAGCATTTATGTATATGTTTCCCCTATTTTAGAGCAAATCTATGATTTTTACTCTTTCTTGTAAATAAAGTTCAATAGCACATTATTTAGTCACTATAGATTGGGTATCGGTTCTATGCTTCTTAATGGTAGAGATTCTAGGTATGAACTTGGATTATAAATTCCTTTCTACATTGTGATTTGGGAGTGTTTTGTTGAAAATATTTTAAGGATATCTTGGGATTATGAAATTGATAGAATAAGGTGCTTGAGACTCTACTTGTAGTGTATGCTTTGGAGGTTTCAAGGGTTATTTGAAATTTTGCATTGGATTGATATCAATGAATGCAAATCATTCTTGATGTTTTTCTTTATCCTTTTTCTTAGTCTTTTACATCCTAAAATGAATGATATCATGGCAGTTTAAGGAATTCCTAGTGTTGAAAGCCGCCATAACTCTTTTGAATATACCTAACTCATCCTACCTATCCTAACCCTATAATCATATTCTATCCATCTTTAGTAGTTTGTATTGGACTTAGAAATAGTTGATCATTCTGTGTGACAATTCCTCCCACATGGATTATGAAAGTTTTGTTATGCTTGTATAAAATTTGTATTGGTTCAAATAATACCCTAGAAATTGAGTTGTAGCATCACTATTTATGACCAAGATAATAGATAGGTCATCTCACCTTGGTTCAAGCATAGCTAAAAGTAGTAAGGAACTAACCATACCCTTTTTCCATAGCTTCCAATTATTATCTATGTTCACTTTATCCAGATGGTAATCTCTTCCCTAGGTATAATGACAGAACATAGGGTTATCATCTTTGTTTTCCATCTTTTTAAATATGGAAGGCTGAATTCTAGAGTTGTATAATTGGGAACAAACACCTAAGTGGTGATGTTGCGAGGGACTGAATAATTTAAACAATTGATCTCTAATGAGTGGTTTGATGTAGTGTTTACTCATATTATCTCAAGAATTTTAAATTTAAGGTTATTTGAGTGTGATTATTTATATTAGTCATCAAATTCACAACATTTAAGTTGTATCGTTTCTAGATTAATATCCTTAGAACCTATGTTGTATCTTACATAGAATTGTCATTTGTTCAATTTTTAATGTGATTTTTCTCTTTAGAATGTTCATCTAAGATTTTTATTATAGTTTTTTTTATATCTCATCATTGATTATAAGAAATTTTAATTTTATAATGTATCATTTTATGTTTATGATCTATTTTATCCTATAATATTTTTTCTAGTGGCGACGCTGACATTTTATCTAGTTTGGAAAGATCAATTCCCATTTTAATTCATTAAGTTTTGAGTGTTCTCTTATTTTTAAAACTAGAAGGATTTAGATCCTCCTTTAAAGGTGATTCATCAAATAATCGTATCTTTGATTTAAGTGTTCATTATAAAATAAGGAGACAAATTTAGAGGCAAATTGAAGGATAATGTTCTAGAGGAATGGAGTGTCTGCACCATAATAATTTTGTTACACCTAAACTTATTTTTCTTTAAATTTCTTTCACTGAATATTATCCCAATTCTTTTTATAACCTAGAGTGTTATAGTCTTTTTTATTACCCGACACCTTCTCAAAAAGATGAATCTCCTCATAGATCTGGTCCCCCAAGTATACCTCAGTCGACCCCTCACATCCCATTGTCATCTAATCTTGAGCCCACCATAGAACCAATAATGAGGAATATATATCTAGAAGAAAATGAATGTCCTGCATTCAAGGTTCTAAATTTTAGACCAATTAACTTTAATGAATTAGAGGGTTACCCCAATGAAGTTCCAAATGATGTAAGGAATTGACTTCCTAAATTTTAGGTGAATAATGTAATGACTCAAAATCAACATTTGACAGATTTTCACATTGTAATTGAATATGATGAGGTTAAGCATTAGGATGTCTATCTTGAAATATTTATGTACACATTATAATAAGATGCACATGAATGATTTAACTATCTTCCCCATGGATTCATAGATTCATGGGAAGAAATGAAAATATGTATTTAAAATATAATATGGTGATAGAATTGATCCCTAGTTTATTCAAGAAGAATTTGAAAAAATAAAGAACCCAAATGAATATATGAAATACTTTAATATAAGGTTTAGTAAGACTAATATAAGATTATATAATAATAGTAGGCCAAGTGATACTACTTGTTTGATTAAATAATGTGATGCCTTTGATAAGAAGGCATCATATTACTTGAGAGATAAGGCTCCCAAAACTTTGAGGTTGGAATTTGACATTACCATTTAGATTAAAAATAATATAAAGGCTATGGGGAAGACACTAAACAAAAAGGATAATGTAAAGTTGACCAATACTTAGAAGTATCAATCTAATAAGACTTCCAACAGTGAAAAAATTGTTTAAACCTTAGCCACTACCATCAAAGAGGTGTCATAAAAGATCGCCAGAGGTGAGAAAGGGATTTTTTAGGGACATTCTAGTGAAGATAGAGATGAAAACCAAAATAAATCACAAGGTAGATGCTTTTTCCATAATAGAGATAACAATAGAAGGAAGAGACTTGCCCAAGATAAGAGAAATGATAGAAATCAGAAAATAGGAGATGGGAAGGATGTTCCTTATCCATTAAATGCCAAGGTTAATGTTGTAGACTATGATTTTAGTATTGATTGGTGTGATAAATGCTTCCTCCCCCATCTTCATTTTGATAATACTAAAAGAGTTGATGTAGATGCACAAGAATTTGAGTCTACATCAAAAAATGATGAGATTATGATGTTTGATTGTAAAATCATTTGAATTAAATTGTCTGTCTCCACAGAATTATTAAGTGATACTATAATTGATCAGTTTTGGAGTGTAGTGAAATATATATGTTTCCCAACTTTGAAATTTGTTTATGATATAAACATGACATAAGCATATGAGTTTCCCAATAATAACTTTGATTTTTTAGATCTATGGTGATTAAAAACTATGATGGGGGAACTCCCTTAGTTTAGGATAGGTAATTTTTAATTAATGTTGTATTTTTTCAAGAGAAAGAATACAGTATTAAAATCAATCAACAAGGTGATTCTCCACAAGACACTAACCCTATAAATCTAAAGGCAAGGGATAAAAATAAAGAAGTTAAGAAAATTAAAGAAATCACTAGTTCTTCCAAACTAGCACCTACTTCCCAAACTATCAAATAGAAAAATGCTTCATCCAAGAATATAGAACCATTTTTATCTAGTAATCCTAAAGTTAAAAATGATGCAATAAGAAACCCACCCTTGAAAAATGCTGTTAGAAATGCTAGTTCATTCCATCATGTTCCCCCTCTAATTTTAAATTATTATATTCCTATTGAAAGTGTCATCACCCTTCCTCCAATTACACCCCTTTTTTAGTATGGTGTGTGTGATATGTCCCAAGTATTGAGTCATTTAAAAATAATTATCCCACTTTTTGAGATACTAAGAATACCAAAATATAGAAGGGGGAATTTGAGTATTTGTAGTTTAATGAGAATACAACTACCAGTGAGATTACTTCACCCCTAATACCCTAGAATGATAATAAAGAGTCACATGAGGTTATTAAACTAGCCTGAAAAGTTTATTTGGGAACTACATTGATAGAAAGTCAGGTGGATGTTGACCCTTTTTATACTACCCTATTAATTTTTTGTTTAATTATTCATAACTGCATGTTTGATTGAGGAACCTCTTTTAATGTGATGCCCTTGGGTATCCTTAATGAGCTTGGAGTAATAACAACATCTGATTTTGGTAAGTGTCATATCATAGACTCAATATAAGCACTAGTTATTTGACTAATTAAAGGATTGTTAGTGTAATTGGTGGTTCATCTAGGTAAATTTATGAACATAGATTTGGTACTTGAAGATTGTACTCCTATGTGGGCGATGTTATTGTCAAAAAAATGGGATACAAACATGAGTGATAGTGTTTAGATGGACCTTTATTATGAAACCATTCATTTGGAGGTTAAGATGGTGAAACTTCATAGATAGCCTAGAATGTTACATGTGCTTGAAGATCTAAGATGAGATATAAATAAGGTTCTGTACATTTATGTGGAGCTAGGTGATTTTGTTGGAAATGTATATTTTTTTAGACAATATGTTGTTCTTGATGTTGGATATGACAAAGAATGTGATATTTTTTGGAGAATGTGTTTTAATGGGGCTTCCTCCAATCTTGGAAATTGAACTCGAGTTATCTTTTATTCCCCTAGTAAAAAATATTTTATATTTTATTTCAAGCTATCTTTTGAGTGCACTAAAAACATTATGGAATATGAGGCACTCTTTATTAGTTTAATGATTACTCAAGGACATGTAATTACCTATTTTATTATAAAGGGTAATTCAAAGTTAGTGGCTAAGTAGGTCCAAAATGCATATGCCTCTAAGAATAAGAGTTTAAAACAATGTAGAAATGTTATATGATATTTAATGCTTTCAATATTTGTCATCATGATATAATTTTCAATGATGAAGTTGATAGACTTGCAGGGTTGGGTGCTTAGTTTGAAAGTGAGAATATGAACTCTGACTGTTAGTACCAAGTTGAGGTACTTATCAAACCTTCAGTCTCAAACAACATCCATCATTGGCATGTTTTTGATGATGATGATGATCAAATTAAAAGATTTATCAATTGTGAATTAAAATTTTAAGGTCAGATCACAAATATGGAATGCATGGTCCAAATCTATGATGGGAGAAAAACCTTGTTTGGGAAAGATATCATTTAGTTTATTAAAAACACCATTCCAATCAGATTGTTAATTTGAGTGGAATCATTTGTTGGATCAAACAAAATTAAAATTAGGAATATCTTTATGTCAAAATATGTGATTGAATGCAATATGGGAACTGAATAAAATCCAATAATGGTCTGGCTTAGTACTCACATGAGTGTAGAAGAGAAGCAAGCCTACATAGAATTTTTATATAAGTATAAGGATTACATGGATTGGTCTTATTTTAAATTGAAAGCATATGGAGAGGATCTATTTTGACATGTGATCACATTGTGGCCTAATATCAAACCTTTCTAGCTAAAGTAGATACCTATTAATCCCAATTTGGTTACCAAGGTGTGGGAAGAGTTAAATTAATTAAGGTAGAGTGGGATTATTCAACCCATCATGTATTCATGGTGGGTGGCAAAATTAGTCCCTGTATGAAATAATAATGGTGATATTCACTTGCATGTAGATTTTAAAAATTTGAATAAAGCTTCTTTGAAGGATAATTAACCCTTACCTAATATGGATAAACTATTGCAGACTATTATAGGATCTGAGATGTTGTCTAGATTAGATGATTTCTTAGGATAGAACCATGTTGTGGTAAAATAATGTAAGAGACCCAAAGTTGCATTTACAATGCCTTAGGGCACTTATGTCTCTATGATAATGCATCTTGGCTTAATGAATATTGGTATAACATTTCATACAACTATGGATGTTTTTTTTGGGGTAATTAATAAATTTATTTCTATATATCAGGATGACATCATGTGTACTCTAAAAATATAAAAGAACATTTGGATCATTTATAAAAAGTATTCCTTAGATGCAGGGAATTTGGCATTTTTATTAATCCTAATAAATATCACATTAGAGTACAAAGGTCCAAGTTATTAGGACACAATGTCTAGGGATGGTGTTATCATTGATACATAGAGAGTGGAAACCATTGACAAAGTGCCTATCCCACTATCCAAGAAGGGAATTTAGTCCTTCTTTGGATAAATCAACTTTATAAGAAGGTTTGTGTCTAAATTTGTAGAGATGACATTGCCTATTGCTTCCATGTTAAAAAGGGACCAAACCATCAAGTGGGAGGAAAAATACATACAATATTTCAATGACATCAAAAGAGCCTTGAATTCTACCCCTATCTTGTCCAGTACTGATTACACTAGGGAGTTTAAAATATTCTATTTTACATCATAAAATACTATAGCTATTATTCTATTTGCAAAATAATAATGATGGTCATGAACAACCCATATCCTTATTTAGTAATGTTATGTAGGAATTTAAATTGAGCTATACTATCATATAAAATCAAGCCTTCACCCTGTTGAAAGATGTTAAAATGTTCATGCTTATATTCTAAGTTCTAAGATTACTACATATATCATGCATACAATTTTCAAGGACATCTTGACTTAAATTGAAGTATCAAGCAAGAGGTGTAGGTGGGTACACAAGTTACAAGAGTATGACATAGTTATCCAGGCTACCAAGTTAGTGAGTGTGCGGGCGGGGAGCGGGGCAGGGGGGTTGTGCAGGGGCCGGGGGGGTGGCTTATCCAAGCTCATTTCTTTATGGAGGTAAACACTATTGTTTTTAATATTGATGATTCTTAGAGTAAAATTAGCATGTGACCATGGTATAAGGATATTATTTATTACTTGCAAAGTTTGAATTATCCCCTTAACTTGGATAAGAATCAAAGGAGAAATTTTAATCTTGTATCTCAAAATTATCTTTTGACATAAAATGGACTTGCACGGAAGAATCCAGATGGGGTTCTCTAAAGATGCTTGGTAGAAAAAAATTATTGATTTAACTGAAAACATTCATATTAGAGAATGTGCTAGCCACTTTGCACCTAATGTCACAAATCATAAGATTATGAGAGCTATTTATTGGTATCCATCACTATCAAAGGATGTTGTATAGAAATTAAGAAAATGTGAGAAATGTTATCACTATTCTAGAAGGTTTAAATCTTATGGGTCTCTCACCTTGCAACCTGTATTGATTGAAGTCCCATTTAGATAATGGGGAATGTATTTTTTTGGGATATCATCAATACATCAAGTACTAATCATTGGTGGATATTGGTTATAGATGAATACTTCACAAAAATGGGTGAGGTGGTCCCTACAAATAAGGCCACACATTAGGTGATCATGGACATTCTATTGAATCACATCATTTGTAGATTTGGTGTGCCTATTAAGATTATTATAGATAATGCCATGAGTTTTAGTGTTAAACCTTTAATGGCATTGTGAAAATTATATGGGATCACATTAAGTTATGCTTCCAACTGGAACTCTTAGAGGAATGGGCAATCAAAATCTAGTAATATAACCCTGCTCAAAATAATTAGAAGGACTTTAGAATCTAACAAGAAGAAGTGGGGTGAACATCTAGAATTTGCTATCTAGCATTATAGGATCATACCTAAGAGAGATAAATGTAAGATCCATTTTAACCTTGTTTATATATCTCAATATATTTTAACTATGAATCTATAATTTCTAACCTATCAGTTCATGCAATAACTAGAATGAGGTGATGAAGTTAACCACTATGAAAGTAGAATCATCTAGATTATTAAGCTTGATGAAATTAGAAGACAAGATCATGACAGATGAAAATTTCAAGGAAAGACACAAAAAGATATTTGACAAAAAGGTCACTCTAAGAACTTTTCAAATAGGAGATTTAGTTTTACCTTGGAATAATAGACACGAAGAGAAAGACAAACATGACAAATTTTATGCCTTATCGATGGGCCCTTATTTTATTGATTGTAGAACTGGGGAACATACTTTATTCTTAAGATATTTGGATGGTGAGATACTAGAAATGCTGGCTAATTTCAGACATCTAAATCACTTCCTTGACTGAGTCTATGATTGTGTAAATTAATGTATAAGGTATATTATTATTATTATTTTTTCCCTTATGTGTTGGGTTTTGTTTGTCTAGGTTTTTATTTATTTATTTTTACTGAGTGCTCATTCTTAGATCATCTTCATCTATTTTTTTGGGTCTTCCCTTATTTCATTGAGATTCCAAAGGTGTTTCTTCTAAATTTATCAAAATTCTAACTCCATAGCCCAAGGGATAGGCATATGGTCTTATTTTCTCAGATTCTTTGCATACACATAATGGGTATAAATCCCTCAGTGAGATCTAGTTTTAGTGCCCAAATATGTCATGATACATTTGTTCCCTTTCCTAAAAAGTGGTTGTATAAGAATCTAACTATTTACCCCTAAAAGAAATATGCAAGAAATGATTATCCAAAATAAAAACCTGCTTTTGCAATCAAAGGGAATTTGGTGTAGGGAAAGTTCTTGGAGTGACCTTTGAATTTGGTATCTTTTACGTAGAAATTATATAATGTTGTAGGGAATGAGGGAAATTTATTGGAATGACCTTTCTATCAAATATCATTTTGTGCCTTTTAGAGGTATCTTGTCCAAAAAGGTCACTCCAAGAACATTAAGCATTAGTGAAATATAATCTTATGGTAGAATCTGCAAGAAATGATTTACTCCAAAAACCCCATAAGATTATATTTCACTAATACTTAAACATTTTAATTTTTTAATGTGGAATTGATAGGGAATTTGGTGTAAATTGAGTCATTAAGAGTAAAGAAATGACTAAGAATCAAAAAATACCATGTCCAACATTTCCTTTGAAAAAAAAGAGAGTTACAGATCATTGGGAGGAGAATGAAACATTACATCACAACCTGAACATGCAAATTTGCATTATGAAAATGAAAGTTCAACTCTAGGCCAACATGTCAAAGTGTCATCAAAAGAAATATGTGGGTGTTTTTCCATGATAATGTCTTGTGAATACATAAGTCTATGGTCAAACTGTAATGAAACTTTTCAAGGAAGGAACAAGTTTGAAAGTTTGTAATTGAGTTGTATGTGAATTTTCAAAGGGAAGTTGACTTAGTGAATAATAATGGAGATGGGAGAGAGTTTTGAAATTTTGGATAAAGTGTAAATGTGCATGTAAGGTCTAAAAACTAGTATAAGTGTAAATGTGTACATAAGGTCTGAAAACCCATAGAAGTGTAAATGTGCATGTGAAAGTCCAAAATACCATGGGAGGCATAATGTTATAGATAAATCTCAGAGTCATAAGACTTATCCCATTGACTCCATTCCAAAAAAATTTCACTATAAACTTTTCCATTGGGAATCTAGGATAATCACAAGAATAATAATTCCCCTTAATATATAAAAATAACATGATTTAAATTTTTACTCTACTTACTGGTGTCTAGTTCAATTATTAACCAAAAGATAGTCTTTGTTACACATAATGACTCACTTGAGATCAGAATTCAAATATATTATTTTTGTCAATTACAGCTCATTTGAACCAAGTAAATAGTAATGACCTAGTGTCTATCTCATAATTGTAAATGTTTTATTGATGTTATGCAATGGCTCGGTCGAACTTATATCTACCAACTTATTTGTGGTGTTAATGCCTTTATTCAGACTACCCCACATCTCTTGTCCTTGTCTATATTGGGCAATTTTTTTAAATATTGATAGATGTGTTAAAATATGTCTTACATTAAAGTGAGTAGAGATTTACCCTAAAAAATTCATGATTACAAGGTCAGGACACATTTATCGAATGACAAATAGTATACACTGCATGGAATTAAAAGATCACATATCTCCTCTATAATTTTTACTCTTCAAATCATATGGTAATTTATTATTTTCAATAAAAACCTTGGGGTCAAGAAACCATGTAATATTACTTTTCTCTAATCACATAATATCTTGTCAAGACAAAAAAAAATATGACAAAGTCCCCAGTAATAGGTCTAATTGTACTTTGACCTTGGATGGTAGAACTCTAGATGACCAAATTAATCCCTTGATATGGATAATTATTTCTAATAAAAGGAAGGCATACTCACATTTGGTGGCACTATGAATGAGGAATAGGATTGGTTTGGTGAGATGGTAAAGCATTGTGATGTTATAATTTAGCTATTATAGATGTCATGTCAAAGTGATGTGGAGGTTTGAGGCCCGAATTGTAATGGAAATTTATAAGCAAAAAATAAGTGTAGAGATGTTTTATACTTTTGTAGTACCCTTGGATTCCAAAAACCAAAAAAAGGTAAAAATCACAAATTTTTAGCTAGGTTTCAAAAACCTACTGAAGGCAAATGGTGAAAAAGTGTATCTAGGTTCAAAAAACATGAAGGAAAAATGTGCAAATATGGAGCTAGGTTTCGAAAACCAACAGAAGGAAAGTGTTGTAAAAGTGAACTCACATTCCAAAACCCATAAGAGGCAACATGAGCCACATTTCATTGTCACATATAATGGTGACCTTCAAATAGAACAAAAAATAAAAGATAAGTGTTGTTTATATTCACCTCCACATTCCATTCAAATTTTACTAACATGGAAGATGGGGTGAGCACAAAAATCTGGGATTGGTAGTAAAATTGAATATTCTATGATGTATGAGTGTGAGATTAAAATCACACATAATTTAAATAACAAAAAAGTTAGTGTTATGACTATATAATTGGGAAGCTAGGTATTAGATCGACATAGCTTGAGGATGAAGAAGTCAGATGTATAAGAATAAATAAAAACACTTGTGTCTCCTTGGGGAAAGGAAACAAAAACTCCATGGTCATTTTTAGTAAAGGAAACAAAGGCTATGGGTGAAATGTTTACATTTCACCTTCAGGAACATCTTTCTAGTCACACCCTAAAAGTGTGTAATGTTCTAGAAAGGAGTATAAGGTGGAATGATATAATTACTAAAGACATTTTAGGCTCACTAGAAGAAAGTAAGGAGGTAGAGGAAACAAAATAAGCTGACAAAAATCATGGAGGTGTGTTTAGTGCTATAAACATTCTTGTGACTAAGGTATGTGATGAAGACTTTAGTTTGTTACAGTAGAAGAGGAAGGCAACCATCTTGGAGGCATGAATTTATAAATTATTGAAAAGAATGTAATATAATCTATTGGTGGGTTTAGAGTGGTAACACTTGATGATTTTCTTTCTATATATCACACTCATTATGACCCTAAATCGAATGTATCATAATATTTAGAGATGGCATTTATTGTTATCAAAAGATTGAGGAATAATTTTTATATTATTTATACTTCACTCCATTCATTCATTCTTTATTATTTATAGAAAAGTGGTAATTGAATCACTAGCTAGAATTTCATCCTCATTTCAAGTGGGAAAATGATTATTTGACAAATAGGGTAAAATGGTTGCACATAAAGACAAAGTTTATTTGCACTGAAGAAGAATAATATCCTTTGAGATCAAATACATCAAAATTACATTCTATTTTATCAAATATCATTGTGACATATATAACTGAGTTGCCATAATCATTACCTCGTAGAGCATGAGAGACTCCAATTATATGTAAAGACATATTCTAGATGGAACATCTTTCAAGAGTATTATAGGTGAGAAAATTTTGTATAAGGGGAATTATCCTCTTTAAGAGGGATTTATAGATTTTTTGAATTTTTTGTGTGTATTTACTACTATTTCTAATGTGATTTCTTTGTACTATCCTTGGTAAACTCTATGACCATTTATGTATATGTCTCCCCTATTTCATAGCAAATCCATTATGATTTTCACCATTTTAGCATTATAAATATAAATGTATGTTGATTTAAATTCAAGTTAATGAAATTATTCTATGATTTTTAATCTTTATAATCAATGAAGTATAATAGAACATTCTTTATGCACTATTGATTAGATATCTACTTTAATTCCTCTTAATGGTAATCATTTTGTGCATGAAATTTGATTATAAATTCCTTTCTAAATTGTGATTTGGAAGTGTTTTATTGACAATCTTTTAAGGATATCCTATATCTATGGAATTGAAACAATAGTGCTTGAGAATCTACTTTTAGTGTATGCTTTGTAGGTTTCAAGGGTCAATTGAATGTGTGCATTAGATTAGTATCAATGAATGCAAATCATTCTTGATGTTTTTCTTTATTTTATTTCTCATTTTTTTACATCCTAGAATGAATGATAGCATTGTAGTTTAAGAAATTCTAATGTTGAAAGTCAAAATAACTCTTTTAAATATACCTAATTCATCTTACCTATCCTATCCATGCAATTACTACATGATGTTGAAGATTTGAAGTGTTATTTACTTATAGATGCATAAATATTGTAGATTAGGAATGTGTTTATGATTCATCTTTGAAGATTAGCATTGTAATTTCCCATTTGGATCTTAGTTGTAAATATTTTATATGGAAATCAAGATTACAATCACATTCTATCCATCTTTAGTATCTTGTATTTGATTTAAAAGCATTTGCTCATTATGTGTCATAATTTTTCCTAAGGAGATTATGCAAGTTCCATTATGTTCTGATGATATCTATATTTGTTCCAATAATCCCCTAGATATTGAATTACAGTATCGATCCTTATGACCAAGCTATCCATTAGATCCTCTCACCTTGGTTCAAGTAGATCCAGAAGTAGTAAGGAACTAACCATACCCTTTGTCATTACCTTCTAGTCAATTTCTATGTTCAGTCCATCCAGATGTTAAACCCTTCCCTAGTTATAATGACATAACTGATGTTTATCATCTTTGTTTGATTACTTTTCAAATATTCAAGGCTAAATTATAGATGTTTATAAATGGAAACCAACAAAATCCATGAGCCAATTCTAAAGAATTTTAAAGCATGTCAATAATCATCACTGCCAAGTATCAAATCCCTTTTTCTAGATACATCCATATAGTCAATAAGTATAATTACATAATCAATCTAGGTTGAAGAACTACATAATATTGATTTCCCTCCTTAGAGTATTGAATACATATGCAAAGAAAAATCATTAAATGGGGTGATTGAGGTCATCTTAGCACATTACACTCGCATCTATCCTACAATATTTTAAGCCTTTAAAATTCCTTTGGGGATTCAAATGAAAAATAAGGGAAATAATTTTTGTGTGTCCCATAATATAAAATTTGATATCTCATATTACTTAGAAGACATGCATGAAAAATTCATAATGATTATTTTTTGTCACGGTAAATTGGGACAAGTTCACAATCAATAAACTAAAATGTTATCATGCATCTGACCACTTATAATTATCCTATCTAGAAGAACTTTTATTTTTATTTTTTAATTATCATCATCAAAGTTATATCAATTTATGTATTTTCATATTAGTCATTTTAAAATTAAACTAGGATGAATCTAAGGTCAACAAACGTGAATGTTACCATGTTCTTATCCACTTATAGTGGTCCTATCCAAAATTAGCTTTTGATTTTTTTCATGATAACAAACATTTTTAACCAACATATTTTGAATATTTCCACTTTTATTTATATAAAAAAGTGAACATAAAGTTATGCATGAGGTAAGTATATCTCTTCTTATTTTACAAAAATAGAAATTATTCATATTTAGAAAATTTTTAATCATAAATTTTGATTATTATAGGTTTTTGGATTTTTGATATTTATTTAGTTTCAAACCTATATCCTAAAAAAATCATTTTTTTATATCAAAAAGGGTAAAACACCTAATATGAACTTATTCTAGTATAGGACCTTGGAATTAGATGAATGATACCACAATTTAATCAGTTTTCACACTCCTTGATATGATGTGATGACCTCTTCATAATGGGGATGCAAGAATCCACCTACATGAGGCTTTAATGAGTAGAATAGATACTCGAATGATTTAGGTTAAATTTGTATAAATTGTCTTCTCAAGGTCAAAACATGTGGGTTAACAGTAAAATATAGTAAAAAAAATACAATAAGGGGATAAAAGTACCTATACTTTAAGGGGATAGTCATATAGATTGGCTAGGAATTAGGAAAAGACATAGAAACATTGTTTTCAACATTCAAATTGTATCAAGTATCATATAATGGAAAAATATTTATTTATTTGTGTATTTTTAAATTATATATTAAATAGATATATTATCATTATCTAAAAATAAAACATTATTTAATTATAAATATCTAAATCACAAGAGGAAAATATATAAAAAAATAGCCAAATACACCCACATGGCCCAAGTGTGAAAAGTCATGGAAAATACCTAATGAAAAATGGTCTTATACAAAAATCAAGTGTCTACATAGAGTAAGATGAAGTTGTTAGAATAAATTTACCTAGGTAATATTGATATGTAAAAGTAAGGTTGTTATCTATAAAATAACTCACACGATTCTTAGATTAGTTTATTAGTTGTTCAACTAAGTTAATCTAATAAATTATATTATAGACCCATTTCATAATTTAATGGATTATGGATTATTTATAGGTTTTTCATCATCCTATTTTTTAGGATTATTATGAGCATATGTAGGGCTTTATATAAGTCTTTATAATTCATATTCTATAATCTCAATAAATTGTATTTGATTTATGTTCAGATTTGGATGATAGAGGAGCATTTATAGAGGAATGCTATACTAAAATTCTTATTATGCAAGTTAGATTACACTTACAGAGATTGTGTTGTGTTTTGGTAGCTTAGAAGTTAATAAATTGAAGCTAGTCATACAATTTTTTATCTACTACAAGCCATACAAATTCTATAGGTAAAGAATTAGATTTGAAACATATTATTATGGTATGTCTTTGACTATTTTAAATTTATTTGCATAATTTTGGACTAGGATGTATAGTATTTTTGAAATTTAGAAACTATTGGGTTTAGTTTCACTCACCAATCCTACAATAGATCGATCTTTGTCCATATTGGACCATGAATGAATTTTTAGGATCAAAAAATTTCTATATACATTTTTTTTTCAACCATGTACCCTCTACCGACAAGATATATAGTTTTATAGTAGGCCCTACAATTGTTTGAATTCTTGTAATCTATTGTTGTCATATTCTACCTGTAGACCAATTATTCTCTTTTTTAGACCATAAAAAATGAATTTTATAGATCACTTTTTAGGATATTATTATCTATTTAGACTATTATCATTATAAAATTTACCTTGCACCTATGCATCAATACGTACATCTCTTTGGAATATTAAAATTTGGCATTCTATTTTAATATTTCTAATTGGAGCACATAGAGGAATTTTACTTGATTTCTTCTACCAACTCATCCTCTAAAATGGTTTATGATTCGTAAGGTGTGATTTTTGCATTTTATATTTTTGTTTAGTCTTTTATAAATTTTAAATAATACATAGAGGAGTTGGCAGATTTGTTTTTTGATAAAATATAGACATAAGAGGTATAGAGTTAAAATCATAAATAAGTATAAAAGACAATACCAAAAAAAGACAAAACTTGAAAAGGATAAAATTAGAGGGATAATTTTAATTATTTTCAATTATATAATTATATTTTCCTTTTTAAAAACTTGAAAATTTTATTTTGAAAACATTTGTATAATTTTTTTTATTTATAGAAATTCAAATCAATACATTAATAATGGGATTATCAAAGTCTCATTAATAGTGTCTGATATCAATGATGGCTCTAGTTCAAATCTATAGGTAATGTTATTGTACTTTAAACTACCATGTTTATAACCTAACATAGCTACAACAATGATGTTTGGGCATTGACATTCTAAATTTTTGACATGTAATTAGGTTTAGAAATATTCGTAAAATATCCCTCCATTACTCATTTATTATTATCAACAAACATAAATCCTAATATTTGCAATTTATGACTATAAGGAAGTTATGCCCATGTATGGAAAATTCTATTTATGTTCTAATGATGGAATGAATCACTTTCATGTACTATCTTGGTAGCTAGTGTCATTATACTCCCACATGTGTTAAATTTGCTTTCATGTACCGATGGGTATATCAAAATAATAAGTTTTTATAGTACCAACTTGTATATAATAAGGTATGTTATACATAAATCTGGTGTATCGATCTAAGAGTATATTGAAAGGGGAATATTTTAGACTTACAAAGGATCAACCATCTCATTTTTATAGTTTGATAAGATTTTCACACATGGCCAAAAATTGACCACATTTTATTATTATAGCATAAATATTTATTGGGTAGTTGTATTTTATCATTTTTAGGTAGAAACAAATCTCATCTATGGTATAAAATATATGGTCATTTCAGTTATAGGAATTTTCTTTCACTAAATAAAGAAACATGGTCAGAGGTGTTCCAAACCTATAACAATCTTAATCTGATATCTATTTGAATTACTTAGCTAGTAAATAACAAAGATCTCCTTTTGGTAAAAATAATTATCAGTCTCCTTATCCACCATATCTGATGTGCACCAATCTTAGTGGACATATGACTTCTAGCCTAAAATGATATAAGTATTTCCAAATATTTATTGATTATCATTCATGAAATATGTTAGTTTCCTTATTGAAGACTAAGTATTAGGCATTACAAGCCTTCAAAGAGTTCAATGCCTCTATTAAAAATGAAACTAGTTGAATAATCAAGGCCCTCCACTTAGATTATGGGGGGATCATCAACAAAAATTTCGCTACATACCTTACAGAGCATGGAATACATCATCAATACATAGCTCCTTATACAACAAATCATAATGGTGTTATAAAAAGGCATAACCATGTCATTGTAGAGGATATTTGAAGCAAGATTGGTGATGCATAACTGCTCATTCATAAAGGGTAAAAGCTTGTCTCATAGTCATATGTGTACTAAACAAGTCACCCACTAAAGATATTTATGGAATTACACCATAGGAAGCATGGACTAGGATGAAGCTAAAAGTCTCCCATTTTTGAGATATTGATTATAATCCATGCATGCATGTCCCAAATAATAAAAGGAATAAATTAGAAAATAAAACCTAGCAATGAGATTTTGAGGATATTTATCAATAGGGATGTAATGTTTGATGAGACATTTGATACAAGAATCATACATGTAAACTTTCTAGATGAAAATAGTGGTGATGGTTATTTTGAAGGTCCAACACCATAAACTACTACTCAATGTATGCCCAAATGGTATATGAGTACAATTAAATATGCAAAACTAGGTAGACCTCCAAACACTTCATCTATAAGATTGATGACTTATAGTATGGCTCATGTATACATAAATTTGGCCTTTATGAGCATTGTTGTAGAAACATTTGATCCCTCTATAGTTGATGAAGCCCTAAATTCCAAACCTTGGGGCTAATTGAGCCCAAAATAACATTCTATATTCATAAATAGGTTTAACAAGATCAAATTACACTTATTTTACTTCAATATTTGACCCTATACCCTTAAAACTAAATTTTATACCTTATACCTTAAGCCCAAAACCCTAAAGCCTAATTTTTAAACTCTAAACCCTTATCCAATTGATTTAGACCCCAATTAACATCCTTTAGAGTAATAATTAACTTTACAAGGCTCAATTTGGTAAAAATTACATCACTAATTTACCCAATTTACTAATTTTCTCAATCTATGATGACATTGGGGCTAATTGAGTTTAAAAACATATTATGTATTTGTAGATAGGTTCAATAAGTTGAAATTGGCCCAATCAATTTTTTGATTGGACCCTAAACCATAAGCCAGTCAATTTAACCCCAATTAAATCCTTTTGATTATGAGTTGTGTTAATAGGACTCAATTCTACCCACATCACATTAGTTATCACCCCAATTGACCAATTGGCATAATCTATGATGGCATTGGGGCTCATTGAGCTCAAAATCTCGTTTTATAGTTAGAAATCTATTTACTATATAAATGACGTCAAGATTACATTTAGAATTAGGTTTCCATTTTTTTGATGTACAAAACTTTATTATTAACAACTAACATCAACTAATTCGATGCATTAACTATGAAAATGAAAAATAAACTATATTAAAATCAATAAGATGGCCAGAAACATGTCAGTATAATAGTAAACTATTCCACAAACAATTTTTTTTGCATATGTGGTTTGTTCACATTCACAATTAGATCACATACATAGTTCTTATGTTTGACATTTTAAACACATACCTCAGGGTTAGGAATGGCTTTGGTTCCCATGCCTAAGGCATGGACCTAAAAACACATAGTCAAATGTGTGTTTTTATTAAGAATTAATAAAATAAAACTTATACCATACTAAACACTAAATTTTATCAAAACATTTCCTGAAAATAAGACTATAACATACTCTCCTTATAAATAAATATTTGTGCTTGTGTGTGTGTGTGTGTGTGTGTGTGTGTGTGTGTGTGTGTGTGTGTGTGTGTGTGTGTGTGTGTGTGTGTGTGTGTGTGTGTGTGTGTGTGTGTGCATGCATGTACCTGCACACATGTTGTGTTTATGTGTGCATTCATGTGTTTGTGTATGTGTGTTAATTTAAGTTTTTTTTAAAATCTATATATCATAACTATACATGATTATCTTGGTTTATTTATCTTTCATTTCCTTGATTCAAATTAGAAATAAAATTATAAGGTTAAAAATTACACCTAGTTCTATACACATTCATAAATAGATAATTTAATAAAAAAATTGATGTAGTTGGGTAAGTTGGGGGAGACACGGTTATATATGTATTATTGATCATATGTAATTCTCTATTGATTTTTTAAATTAGTAAAAAACTAAATTCTCATTATAAAATTTTTAAAAAAAAAATAGAGGTTAAAAACTTTCCACCAAAGGATTTAAATAAAATCTAAATGATGCTAAAAAAATGAAGGGGTGCACGATAGGTTATCTAATATGGCTTTTCTATAAAATAGTAGCACCTCTTGAAATTTCTAATGTTTGACCTACTTATGCTTTACCTTTTAAAAAATAATAGTAGTTTAAAAACTAGACTCAAAATGATACAATTCATATTCTTATATCATCTTCAAATTTTGAGTGTAGGTGTCTCAAATAATTAAAAACTAGATTATCTTATTTAAATTTCTAATAAAGGGTTTAAAAAAATGTAAACAATACTAAAAATATGATGGGGTGGATGACAGGTTATCTAATATGAGTTTTCTAAAAAATAGTAGTACTTCTTCAAATTTCTCATGCCATTGAAAAAATAATAGTAGGTTAGAAACTAGAATCAGAATGCTACAATTCATATTGTTATAACATTTTCAAATTTTGATTGTAGGTGTCTCACATATTCCATACATGTTGAGGTTTCTTGTTTTTCAGGAAAAACATGTGCACCTAAAACCCTCTTTTAGACCCCATATTCCATGCACTTACACATCGATCTTTCAAATTTTAAGAAATATACCATATTTATCTGAAATACTTTTACAATATTTAATATTTAGCGAGGACAATCCATTTTCTCAATTGGTATTTGGACATGATTATTTGACTATAAATTAGTATTGTTGTTCTAAAAAGAAGTTGACTTATATACTACAACAAACATTTTGAATTTTGATTAAAATTTGAATGTGTATCATTTTTCCATAACATATTTTTAAAAAAAAAAAATTAAATATAAGTAGTTATTTAATTAGTCTAAGGCATTTAAATATAACCCCCTACATATCATCCTTTTCACTTCTAAAAAGTTTCCCATATAGATATATATATATATATATATATATATATATATATATATATATATAGATAGATAGATAGATAGATAGATAGATAGATAGATAGATCGATGAGAAAGTTTCACAAAAATTTCCAATGCAACTGTGTGCCAAATTTCCTCATTAGTTTGAATATTTAATATTCTATAATAAGCATACTTATGAATTATTGTTCATTTATTACTATTAATGAGTATCAATGTTTTGTTCCACCTTAAATTTGAATTATTAGTCTTTACAATTATACACATAAAAGAAGACTTGTTACTCGGTTTACTCTTTAGTCACCATAAATGCTGATTTGTAAAATCCATACAAGAGTTTATTTGGTCTCTCACCTTGTAATAAACATGTATAATACTTTTAATTTCATGATGATATAGAGGTTGTAATTTATAGTTTACCTCATTTGACGTGCATGGGAGCCAATTTACTCCGCACCCCTAACCCACCCCGACTCTCCCTCCCCCACATAATAAAGTGGACACTCGTTATCATAAATATTCTAAAGATCGTGTCACTTTACCATGTTCCCTTGATGGGTGTACATTGTAGATATTGTAAAAAAAAAAAACTAAACTATTATAGACATAAATTATCCTTGTAACACAACCTTTTGGAAGTCGTTAAAAAACTTGACATGCATAGAATCAGTGATAAAAATTGATCCCAACACAATCCATTTAAAGACTCCAAGATCGTCGTAAAAGTGTCGCCCAAAATTTGCCCATGTACACATCTTAGGTATTATAAATTATTTGACAAAAAAGAAGTGTAATTTTATATTGAAAATGACTAAAGAAGGGTTATTAAAAAAAATACTCATCATAAAATATTAAAATATACATTTAATGTTGTACAATGCCTCCCATACTAATACTTGATACTGAAATCCCAATTCACAACTTTTTAATGTGTGAAATTGTAGTCTAATGAAATGTAATAGGGAGCACACTATTTTTTATAGTGTAGATTTACTATTTTTTCATTAATGGATATAGTCCAATATCCAAAACAACAAACTCATAATCATGCACGTGCCTGGTGTATGAAGTAGATTATACAGAATCCTAATTGATGGCTTGCAAATCACAGTGCATACCAATCAAAGTGATATTTTGAAAAAAAGAGAGGGGAGACACTTTGTAAAATGTTATGACAACTACAAATTATAGCTTAAATGTCTCTTTACCCTCTTGGTTCTTTGCATCCAAAACTTATTGTGAAAGAGAGATGAATTAGTGGACTTTAGTTTGCAATTTAGTGCAACCGCAAAGTGGCCTTTGGCATGTTCTATTGAATTCCCAATGATTGTGACTCTAGAGTATAGCTGGTTTACCAGATTTACTGCCAAGTCTTTCTTGTTCTCTACAATAGAAGATGCACAGTTGAGGATAAAAAATAGTAGCTACAACCATGACAATCCTTTCACTTCTTTATTGCTAAGTTCTCTACATACCTCTTATTCTGTTATACAATATTCATATATTCCTTCACTTTATGGTAAAGATATGAATCATTTTCTCTCAACACAAAAGAAATGCAGATCTTCTGATGTATGAAATAAGTACTCGATGAAAGCAGACTTTGTGTTTTACAAATCTGTGCTCCACAATTCTCATCATGATTATAATTTCCTTACTGGGATTTTCTAATTAGGGGATGATAATTGTGCACACATATAACCCTTTTTATTTCTCTACAGTCTTCTATGATTATGATGATATAATTTCACTGATAGTCAATTGAGGCCTTAGAATGGCTTTTCTTTTTATCCAAAATAATTCAATCAAATCATAAATGTCTGAGACGAGTGCCATTGATACAATGACTATTCACCCGCTTCTTTTTCAATAAATGTTTATGGGTTGGTTGTAACAAATGTGAAATACTGCAAATAAACCATATAGTATAACACTCACCTCTAGTTTTTCGTGCGAATTACATAAATGTCTATCTTAAGGTTACATGGAGGGCATTTTCGGGACTACTTTCTATAGTCAACATACTAAAACAACATAATTTGGATCCCTTTTAATGTGTTTCAAGGTGGAATTTGAGAAGGGGTGTAATGGCGAGCATTTGAAAGATCCCCTACTACATAAGCAAAGCATCCATGGATGTAAACATATAAATAAGGTCAATAAAATTTAAAATGCTAAAAACATTAAAACAAATTTTATAAATGCTATTTTTGGTGTTCTAATTGTAGTTCTTGGCGCTGTCTAGTTTGTCTTGTGTTTAAGTATTCTTCTCCTATGGTTCATATTTTAATTGGTTATATCATTAACCTATCGGGAGTTAATTAATCTGGTTGTTAATACAAAAATAAAATAAAATGGGTTGCTAGTCTTCATATACATTTATTCAATGTGTTTACAGTTCTCTTGGTTTAAGCCCTTTGTTTGTGGATAGACTTGCATTGGGGTTCCGAATCATAGCCTTCGAAACCCATGATTTCATCCACCACAGGAAAAAAATTCATTAAATAAAACCTATTAAATAAAACCCGTATAGCTTCTCATCCCCTAATAAGCGGGCTTTAAATGGATTTATGCCATTTTTTGACCTCCATATACACGAATTCCTCTAACAGCAAAATAGTAGTAGTAAAAGAAGGACACAAAAACAATTTGATTTTTAAGTTACATTTATGATACGGGTTCAAACTCTTTAGGTAGCTACCTATAGAGTCTTGATTCTCAATATTTACCTAGTGACAATGAATCTATATCCTCTAAATTTTGAATGGTAGGATAATAAAATTTATGAAATGTTTTGTCAAATTTGATGTGATTGAAATTTCCCAGAGCAAATGTGACTACTGCATCACTTGCAGCCTACATGTGAGTACCACCATAAACTTCTATCACATTCATAGCCTCGTTTAGTTGAGTTTTTAAGATCGATTCTGCATAAAATATTTTTTAAGATTAAAACAACATGGTGCATAAACAACATAAATGCTTGAATAGAATAACAAATTTGAAACTCTTTTTCCCCTCATGTGAATCTTCATTGTCTTACCTAGAATATCAAATATTGGAGTCTTGTTGTGGAGTCTTGGTCTTCCTTGTAATTGTTAGCGTAACTATTCATAGTATTACATTGTTTGATAAAACTACTAGTTAGGTGCTAGTTAGTTACAGCGGTTGCCTTGATACGGTTGGTTTTAATTGCCATTTCTTCATTGTATAAATTAACCTATTCACTGCATAATAAGACATCAAGCATTGTCTTGTCTATCATCTAGTATTAGATCCAGTACCAACAACCTGATCACCGCATGGTAGAAGCGTTGAGAGACGTGAAAGAGCAACGCACAGTGGAAGCGGCCTCTCATTTGCGTGATCCTGGAAGCTGAGAAATGAAGGGAAGGGGCGAGCCTGCCAGAGCCCAATACAGCCAAGAAGCCTGAGACACTGCAGCAAAAAAGCAACGCCTGGAGCATAGAAGCGCGACCTGCAGATGAAAGCAGTCACCAGCAAAAGTTGCTGATCCAAGTCATTTTCTCTTTCAAGTCTTTGGTTGACACCTGCCTCGGAGAAGGACGCAAGGGGAATGTTAGCACATCTATTTTTATTACATTGTTTAGCTTACCTGTATTTAGTTAGGTGATAGACAGGTCGATAGACAGGTATGCAGCAGTTAGACAGTTCGTATTAATTAGAGGATTACGGTTAGTCAACTGATTTAACGTTGTATTTATATACCTGTTCATTGCATAATAATATATCAAAGCATTTCTATTTGCTTATATCTGGTATCAGAGCCGCCAAGAAGCCTCATCGATGCACAACAGTTGTGAAGTTTGATAGATGCTGAAGAAGCAGCGATGGCATAGACAAAGCATGGAAGAACGACTCACAGCAAAGAGACATAGTGCAGTCAGCGATTGTTGTAGAAGACTCGAGTACGACAATGAATAAGTAACCTGGAGTGAGGCAACCATATAGGCGCTACCTGTGCAGTGCAGCCAAAGCAAGTCTAATCTGCAGCATAGCTGAAGAAGCTGTAAACCTGGGACGTGTACGGCAATCTGCTGAGGAGCGTTAATATCAAAGGAACGCACTGTAATAAGCTTTGTTAGAAACTTACTTGCAAGGTGTAGAAAATCACGAACTTCTGAAGAAGAGACAAACTGATGGTAGAAGGTAAGGACGTTGTGCAAAGGAAGTGTGTTTGGAGACTGCGACAGTCCAAATCTATCTGCTACAGTCCAAACCGTCTAAACCTACCACTATAACCACCAAGAAAACAAACAAAGCTGTAACCCTCTAGCGAAGGTCCATCTTGCCAAGAAGCACAAGAAGAAGGCAACATAAGGTTCATTCTTTCTTTACAAAATTTTGAAGCATAAAATTTTGTTTAAATAAAGTAAAAAGAAACAAATATGTCTGTACCCAAACTCCTCTTGTTTGACACACAACTCCTCAAAGGGAGAAATTTCACCTCATGGAAGATGAAGATGAAGATGAAAAAGATTTTTCAATTCGAAGAATTATCAGGTATCTTCACTGGTGCAATTTCCCATCTTTTCGGAGTTGATGAGAAAACCAAATATGACAAATCAAATGCAAAAACCCTGATGTTGATCACACATAGTATCACTGATGAGGATCAAACTAATATTCAGGATGCATCAACATCGAAAGAGGCTTGGGACATTCTATCCACAATTTACGAGGTGAAAAAATAGATGAATATAGTCCATCTCTAGTCCAAGCTTCATACTCTCAGTATGAAAGATGGTGAGAAAGTGGAGAAATTAGTACAATGGGTAGCAAAACTATGAGCAAATTTAATTTCCCTTAGAGAAAATATCGAGGATAAGCTATTAGTTTTGATCGCATTAAGATTTTTCCCCTCTCAATTTTTCACATTCATCACGATACGAAACATCACAAAATAAGCAATGTCTTTCGAAGAATTGGTGAATTTGCTTCAACAAGAAGACATCTAGTTTGTGCAAGAAGAATTTTAGGATAAAGCCTTGATTTCCAAGCAACATGGTTAAAAATTATCAAAAGGACCACCAAAGTAGTCAGAACAATAGCATAAATTTGGAAAGGCAAAAAGATGGTGTCATATTTATCACACCAATACACATGATACCGATATATGCTGCTATAATTCCTTGACACAAGGCTTATCTATTCAAGAAGTCACATCCAGTAGAGATGATTCGCATAAATCAAAGAGATGTCCTTGATAATAGAAGTATCGTGGACGTGTAGTCAACTGATTACGGTTAGTCAACTGATTTAACGTTGTATTTATATACCTGTTCATTGCATAATAATATATCAAAGCATTTCTATTTGCTTATATCTGGTATCAGAGCCGCCAAGAAGCCTCATCGATGCACAACAGTTGTGAAGTTTGATAGATGCTGAAGAAGCAGCGATGGCATAGACAAAGCATGGAAGAACGACTCACAGCAAAGAGACATAGTGCAGTCAGCGATTGTTGTAGAAGACTCGAGTACGACAATGAATAAGTAACCTGGAGTGAGGCAACCATATAGGCGCTACCTGTGGAGTGCAGCCAAAGCAAGTCTAATCTGCAGCATAGCTGAAGAAGCTGTAAACCTGGGACGTGTACGGCAATCTGCTGAGGAGCGTTAAGATCAAAGGAACGCACTGTAATAAGCTTTGTTAGAAACTTACTTGCAAGGTGTAGAAAATCACGAACTTCTGAAGAAGAGACAAACTGATGGTAGAAGGTAAGGACGTTGTGCAAAGGAAGTGTGTTTGGAGACTGCGACAGTCCAAATCTATCTGCTACAGTCCAAACCGTCTAAACCTACCACTATAACCACCAAGAAAACAAACAAAGCTGTAACCCTCTAGCGAAGGTCCATCTTGCCAAGAAGCACAAGAAGAAGGCAACATAAGGTTCATTCTTTCTTTACAAAATTTTGAAGCATAAAATTTTGTTTAAATAAAGTAAAAAGAAACAAATATGTCTGTACCCAAACTCCTCTTGTTTGAGACACAACTCCTCAAAGGGAGAAATTTCACCTCATGGAAGATGAAGATGAAGATGAAAAAGATTTTTCAATTCGAAGAATTATCAGGTATCTTCACTGGTGCAATTTCCCATCTTTTCGGAGTTGATGAGAAAACCAAATATGACAAATCAAATGCAAAAACCCTGATGTTGATCACACATAGTATCACTGATGAGGATCAAACTAATATTCAGGATGCATCAACATCGAAAGAGGCTTGGGACATTCTATCCACAATTTACGAGGTGAAAAAATAGATGAATATAGTCCATCTCTAGTCCAAGCTTCATACTCTCAGTATGAAAGATGGTGAGAAAGTGGAGAAATTAGTACAATGGGTAGCAAAACTATGAGCAAATTTAATTTCCCTTAGAGAAAATATCGAGGATAAGCTATTAGTTTTGATCGCATTAAGATTTTTCCCCTCTCAATTTTTCACATTCATCACGATACGAAACATCACAAAATAAGCAATGTCTTTCGAAGAATTGGTGAATTTGCTTCAACAAGAAGACATCTAGTTTGTGCAAGAAGAATTTTAGGATAAAGCCTTGATTTCCAAGCAACATGGTTAAAAATTATCAAAAGGACCACCAAAGTAGTCAGAACAATAGCATAAATTTGGAAAGGCAAAAAGATGGTGTCATATTTATCACACCAATACACATGATACCGATATATGCTGCTATAATTCCTTGACACAAGGCTTATCTATTCAAGAAGTCACATCCAGTAGAGATGATTCGCATAAATCAAAGAGATGTCCTTGATAATAGAAGTATCGTGGACGTGTAGTCAACTGATTACGGTTAGTCAACTGATTTAACGTTGTATTTATATACCTGTTCATTGCATAATAATATATCAAAGCATTTCTATTTGCTTATATCTGGTATCAGAGCCGCCAAGAAGCCTCATCGATGCACAACAGTTGTGAAGTTTGATAGATGCTGAAGAAGCAGCGATGGCATAGACAAAGCATGGAAGAACGACTCACAGCAAAGAGACATAGTGCAGTCAGCGATTGTTGTAGAAGACTCGAGTACGACAATGAATAAGTAACCTGGAGTGAGGCAACCATATAGGCGCTACCTGTGCAGTGCAGCCAAAGCAAGTCTAATCTGCAGCATAGCTGAAGAAGCTGTAAACCTGGGACGTGTACGGCAATCTGCTGAGGAGCGTTAAGATCAAAGGAACGCACTGTAATAAGCTTTGTTAGAAACTTACTTGCAAGGTGTAGAAAATCACGAACTTCTGAAGAAGAGACAAACTGATGGTAGAAGGTAAGGACGTTGTGCAAAGGAAGTGTGTTTGGAGACTGCGACAGTCCAAATCTATCTGCTACAGTCCAAACCGTCTAAACCTACCACTATAACCACCAAGAAAACAAACAAAGCTGTAACCCTCTAGCGAAGGTCCATCTTGCCAAGAAGCACAAGAAGAAGGCAACATAAGGTTCATTCTTTCTTTACAAAATTTTGAAGCATAAAATTTTGTTTAAATAAAGTAAAAAGAAACAAATATGTCTGTACCCAAACTCCTCTTGTTTGAGACACAACTCCTCAAAGGGAGAAATTTCACCTCATGGAAGATGAAGATGAAGATGAAAAAGATTTTTCAATTCGAAGAATTATCAGGTATCTTCACTGGTGCAATTTCCCATCTTTTCGGAGTTGATGAGAAAACCAAATATGACAAATCAAATGCAAAAACCCTGATGTTGATCACACATAGTATCACTGATGAGGATAAAACTAATATTCAGGATGCATCAACATCGAAAGAGGCTTGGGACATTCTATCCACAATTTACGAGGTGAAAAAATAGATGAATATAGTCCATCTCTAGTCCAAGCTTCATACTCTCAGTATGAAAGATGGTGAGAAAGTGGAGAAATTAGTACAATGGGTAGCAAAACTATGAGCAAATTTAATTTCCCTTAGAGAAAATATCGAGGATAAGCTATTAGTTTTGATCGCATTAAGATTTTTCCCCTCTCAATTTTTCACATTCATCACGATACGAAACATCACAAAATAAGCAATGTCTTTCGAAGAATTGGTGAATTTGCTTCAACAAGAAGACATCTAGTTTGTGCAAGAAGAATTTTAGGATAAAGCCTTGATTTCCAAGCAACATGGTTAAAAATTATCAAAAGGACCACCAAAGTAGTCAGAACAATAGCATAAATTTGGAAAGGCAAAAAGATGGTGTCATATTTATCACTCCAATACACATGATACCGATATATGCTGCTATAATTCCTTGACACAAGGCTTATCTATTCAAGAAGTCACATCCAGTAGAGATGATTCGCATAAATCAAAGAGATGTCCTTGATAATAGAAGTATCGTGGACGTGTAGTCAACTGATTACGGTTAGTCAACTGATTTAACGTTGTATTTATATACCTGTTCATTGCATAATAATATATCAAAGCATTTCTATTTGCTTATATCTGGTATCAGAGCCGCCAAGAAGCCTCATCGATGCACAACAGTTGTGAAGTTTGATAGATGCTGAAGAAGCAGCGATGGCATAGACAAAGCATGGAAGAACGACTCACAGCAAAGAGACATAGTGCAGTCAGCGATTGTTGTAGAAGACTCGAGTACGACAATGAATAAGTAACCTGGAGTGAGGCAACCATATAGGCGCTACCTGTGCAGTGCAGCCAAAGCAAGTCTAATCTGCAGCATAGCTGAAGAAGCTGTAAACCTGGGACGTGTACGGCAATCTGCTGAGGAGCGTTAAGATCAAAGGAACGCACTGTAATAAGCTTTGTTAGAAACTTACTTGCAAGGTGTAGAAAATCACGAACTTCTGAAGAAGAGACAAACTGATGGTAGAAGGTAAGGACGTTGTGCAAAGGAAGTGTGTTTGGAGACTGCGACAGTCCAAATCTATCTGCTACAGTCCAAACCGTCTAAACCTACCACTATAACCACCAAGAAAACAAACAAAGCTGTAACCCTCTAGCGAAGGTCCATCTTGCCAAGAAGCACAAGAAGAAGGCAACATAAGGTTCATTCTTTCTTTACAAAATTTTGAAGCATAAAATTTTGTTTAAATAAAGTAAAAAGAAACAAATATGTCTGTACCCAAACTCCTCTTGTTTGACACACAACTCCTCAAAGGGAGAAATTTCACCTCATGGAAGATGAAGATGAAGATGAAAAAGATTTTTCAATTCGAAGAATTATCAGGTATCTTCACTGGTGCAATTTCCCATCTTTTCGGAGTTGATGAGAAAACCAAATATGACAAATCAAATGCAAAAACCCTGATGTCGATCACACATAGTATCACTGATGAGGATCAAACTAATATTCAGGATGCATCAACATCGAAAGAGGCTTGGGACATTCTATCCACAATTTACGAGGTGAAAAAATAGATGAATATAGTCCATCTCTAGTCCAAGCTTCATACTCTCAGTATGAAAGATGGTGAGAAAGTGGAGAAATTAGTACAATGGGTAGCAAAACTATGAGCAAATTTAATTTCCCTTAGAGAAAATATCGAGGATAAGTTATTAGTTTTGATCGCATTAAGATTTTTCCCCTCTCAATTTTTCACATTCATCACGATACGAAACATCACAAAATAAGCAATGTCTTTCGAAGAATTGGTGAATTTGCTTCAACAAGAAGACATCTAGTTTGTGCAAGAAGAATTTTAGGATAAAGCCTTGATTTCCAAGCAACATAGTTAAAAATTATCAAAAGGACCACCAAAGTAGTCAGAACAATAGCATAAATTTGGAAAGGCAAAAAGATGGTGTCATATTTATCACACCAATACACATGATACCGATATATGCTGCTATAATTCCTTGACACAAGGCTTATCTATTCAAGAAGTCACATCCAGTAGAGATGATTCGCATAAATCAAAGAGATGTCCTTGATAATAGAAGTATCGTGGACGTGTAGTCAACTGATTACGGTTAGTCAACTGATTTAACGTTGTATTTATATACCTGTTCATTGCATAATAATATATCAAAGCATTTCTATTTGCTTATATCTGGTATCAGAGCCGCCAAGAAGCCTCATCGATGCACAACAGTTGTGAAGTTTGATAGATGCTGAAGAAGCAGCGATGGCATAGACAAAGCATGGAAGAACGACTCACAGCAAAGAGACATAGTGCAGTCAGCGATTGTTGTAGAAGACTCGAGTACGACAATGAATAAGTAACCTGGAGTGAGGCAACCATATAGGCGCTACCTGTGCAGTGCAGCCAAAGCAAGTCTAATCTGCAGCATAGCTGAAGAAGCTGTAAACCTGGGACGTGTACGGCAATCTGCTGAGGAGCGTTAAGATCAAAGGAACGCACTGTAATAAGCTTTGTTAGAAACTTACTTGCAAGGTGTAGAAAATCACGAACTTCTGAAGAAGAGACAAACTGATTGTAGAAGGTAAGGACGTTGTGCAAAGGAAGTGTGTTTGGAGACTGCGACAGTCCAAATCTATCTGCTACAGTCCAAACCGTCTAAACCTACCACTATAACCACCAAGAAAACAAACAAAGCTGTAACCCTCTAGCGAAGGTCCATCTTGCCAAGAAGCACAAGAAGAAGGCAACATAAGGTTCATTCTTTCTTTACAAAATTTTGAAGCATAAAATTTTGTTTAAATAAAGTAAAAAGAAACAAATATGTCTGTACCCAAACTCCTCTTGTTTGACACACAACTCCTCAAAGGGAGAAATTTCACCTCATGGAAGATGAAGATGAAGATGAAAAAGATTTTTCAATTCGAAGAATTATCAGGTATCTTCACTGGTGCAATTTCCCATCTTTTCGGAGTTGATGAGAAAACCAAATATGACAAATCAAATGCAAAAACCCTGATGTCGATCACACATAGTATCACTGATGAGGATCAAACTAATATTCAGGATGCATCAACATCGAAAGAGGCTTGGGACATTCTATCCACAATTTACGAGGTGAAAAAATAGATGAATATAGTCCATCTCTAGTCCAAGCTTCATACTCTCAGTATGAAAGATGGTGAGAAAGTGGAGAAATTAGTACAATGGGTAGCAAAACTATGAGCAAATTTAATTTCCCTTAGAGAAAATATCGAGGATAAGTTATTAGTTTTGATCGCATTAAGATTTTTCCCCTCTCAATTTTTCACATTCATCACGATACGAAACATCACAAAATAAGCAATGTCTTTCGAAGAATTGGTGAATTTGCTTCAACAAGAAGACATCTAGTTTGTGCAAGAAGAATTTTAGGATAAAGCCTTGATTTCCAAGCAACATAGTTAAAAATTATCAAAAGGACCACCAAAGTAGTCAGAACAATAGCATAAATTTGGAAAGGCAAAAAGATGGTGTCATATTTATCACACCAATACACATGATACCGATATATGCTGCTATAATTCCTTGACACAAGGCTTATCTATTCAAGAAGTCACATCCAGTAGAGATGATTCGCATAAATCAAAGAGATGTCCTTGATAATAGAAGTATCGTGGACGTGTAGTCAACTGATTACGGTTAGTCAACTGATTTAACGTTGTATTTATATACCTGTTCATTGCATAATAATATATCAAAGCATTTCTATTTGCTTATATCTGGTATCAGAGCCGCCAAGAAGCCTCATCGATGCACAACAGTTGTGAAGTTTGATAGATGCTGAAGAAGCAGCGATGGCATAGACAAAGCATGGAAGAACGACTCACAGCAAAGAGACATAGTGCAGTCAGCGATTGTTGTAGAAGACTCGAGTACGACAATGAATAAGTAACCTGGAGTGAGGCAACCATATAGGCGCTACCTGTGCAGTGCAGCCAAAGCAAGTCTAATCTGCAGCATAGCTGAAGAAGCTGTAAACCTGGGACGTGTACGGCAATCTGCTGAGGAGCGTTAAGATCAAAGGAACGCACTGTAATAAGCTTTGTTAGAAACTTACTTGCAAGGTGTAGAAAATCACGAACTTCTGAAGAAGAGACAAACTGATGGTAGAAGGTAAGGACGTTGTGCAAAGGAAGTGTGTTTGGAGACTGCGACAGTCCAAATCTATCTGCTACAGTCCAAACCGTCTAAACCTACCACTATAACCACCAAGAAAACAAACAAAGCTGTAACCCTCTAGCGAAGGTCCATCTTGCCAAGAAGCACAAGAAGAAGGCAACATAAGGTTCATTCTTTCTTTACAAAATTTTGAAGCATAAAATTTTGTTTAAATAAAGTAAAAAGAAACAAATATGTCTGTACCCAAACTCCTCTTGTTTGACACACAACTCCTCAAAGGGAGAAATTTCACCTCATGGAAGATGAAGATGAAGATGAAAAAGATTTTTCAATTCGAAGAATTATCAGGTATCTTCACTGGTGCAATTTCCCATCTTTTCGGAGTTGATGAGAAAACCAAATATGACAAATCAAATGCAAAAACCCTGATGTTGATCACACATAGTATCACTGATGAGGATCAAACTAATATTCAGGATGCATCAACATCGAAAGAGGCTTGGGACATTCTATCCACAATTTACGAGGTGAAAAAATAGATGAATATAGTCCATCTCTAGTCCAAGCTTCATACTCTCAGTATGAAAGATGGTGAGAAAGTGGAGAAATTAGTACAATGGGTAGCAAAACTATGAGCAAATTTAATTTCCCTTAGAGAAAATATCGAGGATAAGCTATTAGTTTTGATCGCATTAAGATTTTTCCCCTCTCAATTTTTCACATTCATCACGATACGAAACATCACAAAATAAACAATGTCTTTCGAAGAATTGGTGAATTTGCTTCAACAAGAAGACATCTAGTTTGTGCAAGAAGAATTTTAGGATAAAGCCTTGATTTCCAAGCAACATGGTTAAAAATTATCAAAAGGACCACCAAAGTAGTCAGAACAATAGCATAAATTTGGAAAGGCAAAAAGATGGTGTCATATTTATCACACCAATACACATGATACCGATATATGCTGCTATAATTCCTTGACACAAGGCTTATCTATTCAAGAAGTCACATCCAGTAGAGATGATTCGCATAAATCAAAGAGATGTCCTTGATAATAGAAGTATCGTGGACGTGTAGTCAACTGATTACGGTTAGTCAACTGATTTAACGTTGTATTTATATACCTGTTCATTGCATAATAATATATCAAAGCATTTCTATTTGCTTATATCTGGTATCAGAGCCGCCAAGAAGCCTCATCGATGCACAACAGTTGTGAAGTTTGATAGATGCTGAAGAAGCAGCGATGGCATAGACAAAGCATGGAAGAACGACTCACAGCAAAGAGACATAGTGCAGTCAGCGATTGTTGTAGAAGACTCGAGTACGACAATGAATAAGTAACCTGGAGTGAGGCAACCATATAGGCGCTACCTGTGCAGTGCAGCCAAAGCAAGTCTAATCTGCAGCATAGCTGAAGAAGCTGTAAACCTGGGACGTGTACGGCAATCTGCTGAGGAGCGTTAAGATCAAAGGAACGCACTGTAATAAGCTTTGTTCGAAACTTACTTGCAAGGTGTAGAAAATCACGAACTTCTGAAGAAGAGACAAACTGATGGTAGAAGGTAAGGACGTTGTGCAAAGGAAGTGTGTTTGGAGACTGCGACAGTCCAAATCTATCTGCTACAGTCCAAACCGTCTAAACCTACCACTATAACCACCAAGAAAACAAACAAAGCTGTAACCCTCTAGCGAAGGTCCATCTTGCCAAGAAGCACAAGAAGAAGGCAACATAAGGTTCATTCTTTCTTTACAAAATTTTGAAGCATAAAATTTTGTTTAAATAAAGTAAAAAGAAACAAATATGTCTGTACCCAAACTCCTCTTGTTTGACACACAACTCCTCAAAGGGAGAAATTTCACCTCATGGAAGATGAAGATGAAGATGAAAAAGATTTTTCAATTCGAAGAATTATCAGGTATCTTCACTGGTGCAATTTCCCATCTTTTCGGAGTTGATGAGAAAACCAAATATGACAAATCAAATGCAAAAACCCTGATGTTGATCACACATAGTATCACTGATGAGGATCAAACTAATATTCAGGATGCATCAACATCGAAAGAGGCTTGGGACATTCTATCCACAATTTACGAGGTGAAAAAATAGATGAATATAGTCCATCTCTAGTCCAAGCTTCATACTCTCAGTATGAAAGATGGTGAGAAAGTGGAGAAATTAGTACAATGGGTAGCAAAACTATGAGCAAATTTAATTTCCCTTAGAGAAAATATCGAGGATAAGCTATTAGTTTTGATCGCATTAAGATTTTTCCCCTCTCAATTTTTCACATTCATCACGATACGAAACATCACAAAATAAGCAATGTCTTTCGAAGAATTGGTGAATTTGCTTCAACAAGAAGACATCTAGTTTGTGCAAGAAGAATTTTAGGATAAAGCCTTGATTTCCAAGCAACATGGTTAAAAATTATCAAAAGGACCACCAAAGTAGTCAGAACAATAGCATAAATTTGGAAAGGCAAAAAGATGGTGTCATATTTATCACACCAATACACATGATACCGATATATGCTGCTATAATTCCTTGACACAAGGCTTATCTATTCAAGAAGTCACATCCAGTAGAGATGATTCGCATAAATCAAAGAGATGTCCTTGATAATAGAAGTATCGTGGACGTGTAGTCAACTGATTACGGTTAGTCAACTGATTTAACGTTGTATTTATATACCTGTTCATTGCATAATAATATATCAAAGCATTTCTATTTGCTTATATCTGGTATCAGAGCCGCCAAGAAGCCTCATCGATGCACAACAGTTGTGAAGTTTGATAGATGCTGAAGAAGCAGCGATGGCATAGACAAAGCATGGAAGAACGACTCACAGCAAAGAGACATAGTGCAGTCAGCGATTGTTGTAGAAGACTCGAGTACGACAATGAATAAGTAACCTGGAGTGAGGCAACCATATAGGCGCTACCTGTGCAGTGCAGCCAAAGCAAGTCTAATCTGCAGCATAGCTGAAGAAGCTGTAAACCTGGGACGTGTACGGCAATCTGCTGAGGAGCGTTAAGATCAAAGGAACGCACTGTAATAAGCTTTGTTAGAAACTTACTTGCAAGGTGTAGAAAATCACGAACTTCTGAAGAAGAGACAAACTGATGGTAGAAGGTAAGGACGTTGTGCAAAGGAAGTGTGTTTGGAGACTGCGACAGTCCAAATCTATCTGCTACAGTCCAAACCGTCTAAACCTACCACTATAACCACCAAGAAAACAAACAAAGCTGTAACCCTCTAGCGAAGGTCCATCTTGCCAAGAAGCACAAGAAGAAGGCAACATAAGGTTCATTCTTTCTTTACAAAATTTTGAAGCATAAAATTTTGTTTAAATAAAGTAAAAAGAAACAAATATGTCTGTACCCAAACTCCTCTTGTTTGACACACAACTCCTCAAAGGGAGAAATTTCACCTCATGGAAGATGAAGATGAAGATGAAAAAGATTTTTCAATTCGAAGAATTATCAGGTATCTTCACTGGTGCAATTTCCCATCTTTTCGGAGTTGATGAGAAAACCAAATATGACAAATCAAATGCAAAAACCCTGATGTTGATCACACATAGTATCACTGATGAGGATCAAACTAATATTCAGGATGCATCAACATCGAAAGAGGCTTGGGACATTCTATCCACAATTTACGAGGTGAAAAAATAGATGAATATAGTCCATCTCTAGTCCAAGCTTCATACTCTCAGTATGAAAGATGGTGAGAAAGTGGAGAAATTAGTACAATGGGTAGCAAAACTATGAGCAAATTTAATTTCCCTTAGAGAAAATATCGAGGATAAGCTATTAGTTTTGATCGCATTAAGATTTTTCCCCTCTCAATTTTTCACATTCATCACGATACGAAACATCACAAAATAAGCAATGTCTTTCGAAGAATTGGTGAATTTGCTTCAACAAGAAGACATCTAGTTTGTGCAAGAAGAATTTTAGGATAAAGCCTTGATTTCCAAGCAACATGGTTAAAAATTATCAAAAGGACCACCAAAGTAGTCAGAACAATAGCATAAATTTGGAAAGGCAAAAAGATGGTGTCATATTTATCACACCAATACACATGATACCGATATATGCTGCTATAATTCCTTGACACAAGGCTTATCTATTCAAGAAGTCACATCCAGTAGAGATGATTCGCATAAATCAAAGAGATGTCCTTGATAATAGAAGTATCGTGGACGTGTAGTTTCACAACATCAATAGGATGATGATTTTGATGAGGAAGTACATGAAAAAGTAAAATGCAATGGTGCATATAAAGACATAGTTCTTATCCTCCAAACCTCATAAGACATGAACAAAGTTTGGTTGATTGACTTTAGTTCTAGTAAGCATATGATAGGATGCAAGGAGCTATTTGATTCATTGATGACTCAACCCACTTGATATCAAGTTCAAATTGAAGACGACAAAGATTATGTTGTAGAAAGAATTGACATTATCACCATTCCTCTTGGGAGACAAACCTGTTCTCTCACAAAGGCACTGTATGTCCTTTGCTTGACTATAAATCTCTTATCTATAATTCAGCTATTGAATCGTAAGGTTAAATTAGAGTTTATGATCAAGACTGTCACAAAATCCTATCTCCTTTCATGGTATAGTCAAAGCATTGTTATATCTTTTTAAAGGATTGATTATTTGCCTTATATGCAATTTAATCTGATGTTGTATCTCTCTTTCGCTGTATGCTAGAATCTACTACATTATTATGTTATCAATATGGGCACCTACTAGTTTTTTGTACCACCTCATATCTAAGATTATCGTCTGTGCACTTCCTAAACTATCTCATTCTTTGCTTGTATGCATTAGATGATTTGCTAGCACACAACATATGGTTTTGTTTGAGCTGAGTTCTTCACAAGCCAAGGATCATCTTGATGTGATACATACCGATCTATGTAGACCCCTACCTACTTATTTATAAGGATTCAAGTACTTTTAGTTGTTCATTGATGATTTCTCTCATAATACATGGGTTTTCTTTCTAAAGAAGAAGAGTTAATCCTTAACTCATTTTAAGGTCTTTTACCAGCTTATTTTCACCTAGTTAGGGAGACCTCTTCGACTCTTCCACTCAAATCAAGGGGGGAATCCACATTAAAGTAATTATTGGCATTCTTGAAGCAACACGACATCAAATAATACCTGACTACTCCATATATGCCACATAATAATTGAATAGCAGAGTGATACAAGATTTCAATCATATAAATGGCTTGTTGCATGCTTTTCACTACGAAGTTGGATGTACCATTTTGGGTAAAATCAGTTCAAATAGCTATATATCTTCTCAATAGGGAACCTATAAATATATTTCAAGATAAGACACCATAAGAGGTATGGAGTGGTCATAATCCTTCGATATCTCATCTTATAGTGTTTGGTTGTACATCTTGCATGCATGTCCTTACTAAAAAGAGGAATGAGAAAAAAAAAAGACACTCTAGTGCACTCCATTGGGGTATTGTAATACCTCAAAATCTTATTGTCTCATGTATCTTGAGACAAAGAAGACATATGAAAATTGAGATGTGGTTTGTGATGAGTCATCATTAGACTCATTATCATAGGAGCTAGAAAATACCACATCTCATAGACTATTACCATAATTGGTTGATGAGAATGCAGAATCTTGTCATAAAGAAGGTAAGTTTTAAGGAGATTGATATTTGAAATCTGGAAGACAATTCTTTAATGAATCAGCATCCAAAAATGGATGGAAAGAACCATCATGGACCAACCCCTGAAGTCTAATCCAAATTTTTCATCAAAAATTTAGATCAGAAGACAGGAGAGACATGAATTTAATCTTGAATTGATGAGTTTAGTAGTTGATAGAACTAAACTAGAGACAGTTTAAGAGGATTTACGTCAACCTCAATGAAAGAAGGCCATGGATGTTGAATATTATGGCCTCATGAAAAATAGGTTTTTAAAACTTGTCAATATGCCTGTAGAAAATAAATACATTTGTTGCATGTGTGTTTTCAAGATAAAATACAAGGTAGATGGATCCATCAATAAATAGAAAGTTTGAATTTTTACAAAGGGATATGCTCAGTAAGAAGGAATCGATTATGAGGAGACATTTTCACTCACTACTAAGATCACTACCATTAGAGGTGTTTATGAACTCATAGCATAAAAAGGATGGAAGCTTTAACATATGGATGTGAAAATTGCATTCTTGAATGCTGATCTTAAAAAATAATTGTACATGACCCAACCAAAAGACTTCATTGATGAAAAACATCCTCAAAAGGTATATCATCTAATGAAATCACTTTATAAACTAAAGCAGGCACCAAATGCATGATACATTAAGATTGATGATCATCTATTGTAGCATATATTCATTCGTAGCCCTTCAGATATAATTTTTTATATCAAGAAGGTAGGGATAGAGATTATCATTCTTGTATTGTATGTAGATTATCTCCTGATCATAAGAAGTTTAAATGGACTTTTATAAAATGTAAAGAACCACTTGAAGAAATCCTTTGACATGGTGGATTTGGAGCTACTTCATTCTTTTCTTAGCTTAGAGATATGAAAAAAGAAGAATCATATTTTTTTCTCAAATATGAAATATGCCAAGACACTCCTTGATAGGTATGGGATGACATATTGTAAACCAGTGTCAACTCTGATGGAGAAAGGTTTGTACATATCCTAATTTTAGGAGTCACCTCAAGTAGATGAAACTCACTAAAAGAAGTTTGTTGGGAGTCTTATTTACTTGACTTATACTAGACTAGATATATGCTTTGTTGTCATCTACCTTTCAAGATTCATGAAAGAGACAAATAAGTGTCATTGGGTTGTGAATAATCATGTTTTGAAATATATGTGAGGTGTAGTTAATTATGGTCTAGAATACAAGAAGAACTTAAACTTCTTATTGCAAGGTTACACAAACATGGACGATATTGGATTTGTTGATGATAGGAAATCAAAATTTGGATATATATTTCATCTTTTATTTGGAATAATTTCATGGATTAGTAAAAAGTAATTGGTAGATTCTCTCTCATCCATAGAGGTATAATATCATATCACATGAGGAGCTATACATGAGGTAATTTGGTTACGTCACATTTTATCTGACTTAGACATTCCTAAAGATCATCCACCATTATTTTTTTGTGATAATAAAGGTGTGTTAAAGATTATCAAGAATCCACTATTCAATGGAATGATAAAAAACATTGAGGTTTAGTGCCACTATATTCAAGAAAAAGTCTTGAATCACCACGCTCAGCTCTAATTCTACCTAATCGATTCATAGGTAGCATATATACTCACCAAGTCACTTGGCAAGGTGAAATTTGATCTATTTTGTTGGTAAAATTTTAAAAACAATGTAGTAAAATAGGTAATGTTAGTGTAACTATTCATAGTATTATAGTGTTTAATATAACTATTAGTTAGGTGCTAGTTAGTTACAATAGTTGGTTTTATATGATTAGTTTAACTCTCATTTCTTCATTATATAAATTAACTTGTTCATTGCATAATAAGACAACAACCATTCTCGTGTCTTTAATTAGTTTTTATAAATTTCTAAATTTTAATTATTTTTGGCAGCCTCTTGGTCTTCCTTTTAATTTTAAAAACATTATTCATCAGACTATTTAAATTTGTAGTTTCATTTCAAACTACTCCAACATCAAGAAAGACTATTAAAATTGAAAAATTTTAAGATAAACTTGGAGTCTTGTTGCGATATTTTTAGTCTTCTTTTTTTATTTTAAAAACTTATTTCATTAGACTATCTAAATTTGTAGTTTTATTTGTTTGAAATTACTTCAGCATCAAGAAAGACCATTAAAATTAGATTTTGTTAAGATTAAAAAAATTAAATTAAATTTAAGATACTTTTCAGGGATTAAAATTTAAAAATATTATTTTATGTAACTTACTTTTAGTTATGTGTGTACGTAATTTACTTTCTTCAATCGAAGCTAAACTATTTTTGAAACCCTTTATTGCTGAAGACTTAGAGAAATAAATACCCTTCAACTTTAAATTAAGACTGGACCTTCTAATTTGATAATTTCATGCAATATTCACACACTTTCCTTCTAGAAAAAAACAATTTAGGGTATGTTGGCTCCTAGTTATACACCTATTTTTCTCGGCCTTGCACACTTTATAAAATAGTAAACATAGATGATAAACCCACTGATATGTCAATATAGCCAGGGAAGGGTTTATCACATGGACATACCAGATGTATACAATGAATTAGAGGCACTGATGAAGGGTATGGTTATATCCATACTAATTTTGGTCCTATTTGAACCAAGGTGATAGGACCTAAAGGGTAGCTTGCTCACATGGATTGATACTACAATTCAATCTGCATGGGGATTTTTGTCACAAGGAAACACAAATATGACTAGGGCATAACCCAACTTGTTCACTCCACCAAAGAAGGTTCATCACATGAGGTGAAATAATGCTCTATCTTACATACAAGCTATTGAAGACAAATAGGGATGTGCTTTTAACCTTCATTCTAAATTATTTTCAACATGGGTCAAATGAGAGAGTGGAATGTTGGTATTTAAAGAATAAAAGGAAGACACATTTTGAGTATGCAATATCTATGCATCTATAGGCAAATAATACATGTTATATTTAGTAGGGTATATTATTTTCAAGGTGGGATAGGTAGAAAAATTTATATAGTTACAAAGGATGGTCTATCGATGGTTTTCAAATAGTAGGGATTATTTCAACATTCATGACATCACTTATTGGAAAGATGTATAAAAACTAATATACAAGCTAAGGGAATATACTAGGAGTGGTTTTCATCCATTGGTGCCAATATAATTCAAACACCCAAATGATTCCTGAAACCTTATAGTATACACTATAGCTAAAATTTCATATACTTTTCTCTATCAAATCCATAAACCCAGGGTGCCTTTAAGATGTATTCAACAACATAATTTCAAATCAGTAGGCAAAAAACTAGTTTATAGCTTATATCTATGACTAAGATTATTATTAATGAACTTAAAATAAGATATCCAATCATCTAAACATACAAAACATATCATTGCATTTCATCAATAGGAAAGAGTAAAATCCATAAATATTTTCCATTATCTTGAAAGAATATCTTACATACATCAATGTTTTAAAATGTTTCCATGGAGATAAGCATGGTGAGTTTGCTCTTTATTGGATAGAGGAAACATATTAAAAATGCTCTTAAATCTTGTTAATGGTTGTATAGTTGTAACCACCTTAGCAAGTGAGATAATACATACACACAACAAAGATCATTAAATTTTGAAGAACATAGACTTAGAGAGATAAACAATAAAATAAAACAACCTTAGACTAGAGGATAAAACCTATATTTATACATTTGTTACCACTTTTTGCAATCCAAAAATGTGGGTTTCAATTTGCAATATTGAAAAATTACAAATAGATCTCAAATTTATGCCGAGATACTTCTAGCTAGAATATGCCCTTTGTGACGCTTGGGATCTTCCTCCATTTCTATGAAATATCATTGTTTTACATTCTTTTAAATAAATGATGAATATTTGGAATAAATCCTTTGATTTTTTGGCTATAAATGTATTTTACTTGAGTTGAAAGGAGAATATTTGATTTTGATTCCAAATAAACCATTTGTCTTCTTGTGCAACTGCCTGGAGAAGCCTTTGACCACTCATTTACAAATTTGGAATCTTCTTGGAAACTTGACCTTCCTCTTATACATTCCAAAGAACAACCTTAACTTTTAATGATGGACTTTGACTACCCCAAATGCATGGCCACTTAATTTTTTTTTGGAATGGCTCACCTTAAACTTGTAAACCTTCAATATTTATCTCATGGAGTGTTTGAACAAGCAAAACAATGGAAAATGCAAAACATAGGTTACTTTCAACTTTTTGATTTTTTTCTCCAACTTTCTTTTTCCACACTTTCTTATTTCATGTTTTCTTTTTTTAGATTTAACTTTTAGGGTTACCTCCACATTCTTTAATGCATAAAATCATTACTTTTAACTTTTTAGCCTTTTGGAGAAATTTTGGTCTCTTTTGAAAATTGACACTTTTCCTTTGCATTGGGGAAATCTGAAACTCGGTAGTAGTTTTATAATTCATAAATTTTAAAATTAAAATTCATAGTTGTAGTTCTCCTAAAAGGTTGCCTTAGGGAAATGGGAAAGCAGACTACAATTTAAAATTTGCAAATTTACAAATTGCAATTTTTAGTTACAATTCCCCCAAAAAGTTTTCTTATGAAAATGGCAACTCCAAATGTAATTTGAAATTTAAAAAATAAAAAATGACTTTAAAATTTCATGTTTGAACTAGGACCCTTAGGGAAATAGGAACTCCAACTGTAATTTATAATTTTCAAAACTGTAAAATTGTAATTGGCCTTGAAAGTTCCTATTTGTACTAAGACCTCATGTTGATCATTATTAACTGGCAAGGTTGTGAGATCCAAGCATTATTTGTAATTTTCACATTTATAAAATTGTAAAATTACATTCTTCCATCAAATCTCCCTAAAGCTCCTCTTGAGTTGACTTTTTTCCATTTTCTTTGACCAATGGATTTGGGAAAGTTGACCACAATTTGTAAATTGTATTTTTGAGATTTGCATTTTGAAAGTTTATTCTCCCACACAAATATCCCAAGAACTTTTGGAGCTTCTTCTGTAATTTATGAAACTTATAAATTCTTGATTTTCATCCAAATCCATTCCAACTAGGTTTAACAAGATACTATATAGAAGTTTTATTCAGAATCCTAGCCCTTTCCGTGTCAATTATTTGATTTTTGGAAACCATCCTTATCACTAATATGAGCAAGTGATGTGGGAGGACAAAAACACATTTTTCTAGAGTCATTCCATGTAATAAAAAAATGTATTAATTTAGGATCAAATGTTGATACAATAGCATAACCTTCATACACAAAGCATATGTTAATTCCAACAAATCTACCATATGATCTATAAACATCAAATTTATTCCTTCACCAAATTCCACATCTCGAATTAGCAATATTTTTTCCACATGCAGAAGAAAATGCAAAAAATATTTATAGGAAACATAAAAGCAATCTTTAATGTATTTTTCTTCCATTTTATTCTCTTGAACATCTTATACATATGAGCTAAATAATGGACATAAAAAAAACCCATGAATACCAAAAATATAACCATAATTATCATCAAACCACTACAGATGTAAGGAGAATGTAAATGAAGCATTGAAAATATCATTGTGATAAGTATCATCCCAAAAAAACATGAACACTAGTTCTTACATACGCATAAAGTAGGATAGAATGAGTAGGTGTTTGGAATACAACTCTATGGACAAATTTACATCTTGTGTCCTCGTGGGATTCATATTATGTCTCCATCTAGCTATATTTTGAGAAATCTCTATAGAAAATTTTCATCATGATCATTACTTCCTCCACTTCCTGGGGATCATCAAAACGTGAAACATAGAGCTTTGTATTTTAATTATAGGTTATCAAATGTGGATTCTCAAGATATAAAGGTTATTCATATTCATGTTTTATACTAAAAGGTATAACTTCAAAACCAAAAATATGTGTAGTATCAATGTTCTCCATATGAAAATTTATATAAAAGTTAAATGGTTGTGGATAAAGTAGTTCTCTTTTGTACTCCCTACATATCTATCTTTAAAACCAACACAAAAATCATGTTCATAGGAATAAGTTGGGGTTCCATCCATCCTTTGCCTAGGTACTAGTACGTGAAGATTATCAAAAATCATTTGGACACAACATCTATAATATATCTTTTCCTTAACACTCTCTGTAGAATTCAAGTCCAGTTTTAGTTTGCATCCATAATTACATAGTTTGTCCTATCTCATTCCAAACACATATGGATAGTTCTCAATGTGATCCCCATGAAGAACTTCACCCATAATTTTTGCACTATTAAAAATATCCTTTGGATTTGAAAAATCGATGCATCAAATATTCATGAGCTATCATCCTTTCCCACATAACTATTATAGGCATGAAAACATTAACATTGAGACCAAAACTACAACTGACGTTTCCCTCCTCACCCCTAGGTTGATGTCAGAGTATTAGTTGGCAAAATTTTCAAGATTTTTAATTTTTTTGAATCTTCCCTTCAAATTCATGGGATCTAGAGATTCACCAACATTTTTAAATGTATAAACTATTATAAATTACATTATGGTCTCCCTTTTACACCATCTAATATTATGCCTTTCTATTTCTAGATTTGGATATGGAAACATAAATTACAATTTGTAATTTTAATAATTACATTTCACCACATTCTTTACCACCAAAAGTTATTTGGGAATTCCACCCCTCAAATGTAATTTGAAAAATTGTACTTAGCCAATCAAACTTCTAGAAAAACTCTATAGTGTTGTTTGTAATTTTTCCCTCAATCAACCTGTTGTCAATGGTGAAAGTTCAACCAAGTTCCCACAAATACCTTTTTATAAAATTTTGATTTATTTATATATTCCTTTTGGGCAGGTCTTCATTGGCATGGTTGAGTGTGTATGTGTCCTTCCATATGTTTATAATAATTATTTATACTCCTGAAGAATGATCAGAAGATTTGTCATTACTCAATATCAATAGACCACAAAGGATTCAACTACCATCCAAAAAACAATCTTGTGAATCTTCTATCCACCCATCGAACTATTAAATAGATAAGGGATGATGATAAGAATAATGGGTTTTTTAAAAAAAAATTAAATGCCATCAATGATAGAGCATATTCAAACTAGACATTAATGACAGATAATTTTGTAAATGAAAAGTGAAGGTTATTAGTTCTTGACTTGGTTCTAAGACAACGAAGTAAATGAAGGATTTTTTCTTTTGAAGATTGAGTCTAATAGTAAAAAGGGAGAAAATATCAAGCATTTGGAAGGAAAATCGAGTATTATGGGAATGTTTTCTATTAGTATATAGGGAAAATGTTGATTTCTAATTGCGTAGCAATACTCCATAAATAATATAATGGCATATACAATAATATACATAAGCATTCATGTTCTATAACATGTCTCCTTTACATGAATTCTCTTTAAGTACATAAATGTGTAATCGTATGATGCATCCTTTTTATTGGTTTTTCAAGGTCCATAAATTATAGAACTAAAACTCTGGGTTCCATTAGATATCTCTTATTTAGTTCCAACAATAGATATTTTGAAATGGAACTACTTAAGAACAATGAAGATAACAAAATTCCTATAACTTATACTAGGTATTATTTTGCAACATCCTTCACTAATTCTTCTTATTATGGATCTTCTTAATTATTTCATACTAGTAAGACTAAACTGAAATGGTGGGCATTTGATACATTGAATCAAGTATGGTATGTACATTATAAGAATCCTTGTAAACATATATTTGATATCTTCATTGTGTTCAAATAGAACATGGACCTTTCTACTTGAGTATGAACTATTAAAAGTCATGTATCGGTCCACCTCTTCCACAATATCTAAAACCTGAACATCAAATTAATTCTTATGAATATCATAAAGCCTATTACATAGGCCGACAAAATTTATAAATATAAGCCAATAAATTGGGGAGATAAACATTAATTTCAACAAGGATGTAAATTATCTTGGTAAAATTTTGGGCACTAACACTAGATGTCACCTGGGGATGTACACCCCATGCAGGGGTGCCAAAAATCCCTGAATGTAAAACCAAGTACAAATCCATTAGGGCACAAAGTTAACACTTCAATAATTTATAGAAAATTCCCATGGAAGCTCAATAAAATAAGGCATACCAAGAAAAATAGATCAAAATGATCTAAAAATGAGCATGACAAAAAAAAGATGAAAGGAACTATATAAATAAGGCGGTGTAACAAAGTAATAAAACTATATACTATACAATATTTTACATAATCATGGACTCAATCTAAGAAATGTTTTAGATATCTGCCATCAATTGGCAACTTTGATATCTCATCATCCTATAATTTCTTGAACTTTTTGCAACAACTCGCTGGCCAAGATGAGGTAAATCAATACCTGCACTTGCCTTATGATATTAATGTTAGGCTATAATGAGATGACAAGTTAAAATAAATCCTTATTGTATAATCTTAAATATAGATATGATCGAGCCAAGTAATCTTGGTACTTATTCATTATCAATAAATAAACTTCTTTCTCAGCTTCAATCAGGTGAGTACCAAGCAAGAGTCCCTCATTACCTACAATAGCATTAGTGTAATTGAATAAATGCTTGAAATAAGACTAAAAAATTCATCATTAGGGGCATAAATGATAACCCCATCTCCATATAATGATAGTCTCCAAACAACATTCTCATTTTTAAACATTATGTCAGGAACAACTGGTTTTTCAGTAGCATCCACATTCCCAATGAAGTTACCCAATTCCACATCTATGTACAACACTTCTTTTAGATCCCACTTCAGATGTTTAATTACATCATGATTATGTAATTCATATTCTTGCATCATATTAACATCATAATCAAATTTTAAAGTTGGGACACATACCTTCTTGACCACACTCTAAAATTGATCAATGGTAATATAACTTAGCAATTTCATGTAGGAATACAACTTGCTCCATGAGACTTGACAATCAACTATCAAAATCTAATCATTATCAGATGTGGACTTAGTATTATCTACATCTTCATCAATTGGTTCAATAGTATCACATGGGGGATGGGGAAGGAATCACTTATCACCCTAATCAATGCCAAAGTCATAATTTACAACACTCACTTTGTCATTTATTGGATCAAGAACATCCTTTCCAACCCCTCTATTCTGATTTCTATCCAATTTTTCATCATGTGTAGGCCTCTTGCCTCTATCATTATCTCAATTATGGAAAGCAATCCTTCCTTATGCTTTATTTGTATTTTGAGCTCTCTCCTAACATATAGACCCATGAGGCAACCCCTTCTCATCTCTAGCTTACTTTTAAGACATCTCCTTGATACCAGAGGCCAAATTCTTAATAGTCTTCTCAAGGTTGCATGTCTTAGTGGACTACAATTTTTTTTGGATTAAAAAGTTTCACATCATCTTCCTTGTTCAAGGGATTTCACATAACATTTTTGTTATTTTCAATTTTCGTGGACATATTGAATGCCAATTTTAGGTTCATGGGAGCCTTGTCCCTCAATTAATACATAATGTTCATGTCAAAACTATCACAATATTTAATCAAACACATTTTATCACTAGGAATAATGTTTATAGGAAACCACATCATGGTCTTATTTAACCATGCATTAAAGTAATACACACACTCATTATGGTTTTTTTTTTATGTTTTCAAATTCTACCAAAAGAAACATAAGATCAATCATATCACCATATTGAATCTTGAAAACATTCTTAATCTCTTCCCATGAATCAATCCTGTCACTGCATTGAATCTTGACAACATTCTAGTGTGTACACATATCTTTGTGCTCAAACTCATAATCCTAAATGACAATGTGGAAATCCCTCAAGTGTTGATTACTAGTCATTGCATTATTCCCTTGAAATTTTGGAAGGTTGTTCCTTATTTCATTTGGTATGTCAATGGGATAGCCTTTCATTTCAACAAAATTTATAGGTCTAAATATAGGAATGTGAATTATAGGATTCAAATTATCATATTAATCCCTATATCTCATGATTGGTTCAATGGTAGGTCTAGGAATAAATGGTGAATGACTGTGAGGGGGTGAGTGAGGTGGACTTTGGGGTTTAAACTTAGGAGTGGATTTTGTTGGTTGAGAAGGAGCTAAATAATAAATGGGACTATAAGATTCTGATTGATCAGAATAACTATGATACTCTTCAATAATAGGAAGTTCAACATAAAAAAGTGTAGATTTACCAAAATCTTGATATCTCAAACAATATTTTACAACTGAAGTTTACTCTTCAATAAAACTTCAAACTTGTCTCCTTCTTCTTTGATGAACACATAAGGTTGATACAAGTTATTTCGATGATTCACCTTTGATGGATGATCTCAATCCTTCCATCTTTGAAATCAAAAAACTCTCAAAGCTGAAGATATTATAACTGGGCATTGATATTTCTTTGAAATTAGATGATATTTTAGAGTTTCTAGTAGAATCAAACTTCTAGAATATAACCATTTAAAAAATTACAAAGATACATACTAAAACTATATCTTTCTAAAATTAGTGACGATGTAAGAAAAGAAAGACAATGAATATTTTAGACTCATTGTTAAAAGGGTAAACCACCTCAAAACATGACAAATTTACAACTCTTTAGAATAAACTCAACAAATGTTAATTTGATCAAATCTATAAATTCCTAGCACATCCCCAGTGGAGTGCTTAACTTTTTGATGACCAAGATAGTGAAGAAAACTCAGCATTCAACTGAGATTATTTAAAAAAATATTCCATTGTAGAGATCATTTTCAAGCCTAAGTTAATTATTGCTCTTAGTAGTCCTCGAAACATGGGTGATAGTTATCCCCAAAAGTGGTGACATTTGAGTGTGTGGCATTCACATACCAAAGATAGTCAAAATAGCATAGAATAGGCAGAGAACTTTCCAAGCATGAATTATTTACAAGTCTCTGTAAGAGTCTGCAACAATGTTTGATATGAATTGTCCACAACAATGGTACCAGTTGAGTGTTGGTTCCCATTTACACACCTCTTTCACTCAGCCTTGCATACTTGATAATAATGATAAATGTGGATGATAAACCCTTTTATATGTAATTATAGCTATGGAAGTATTTAGCATATAGATAAACCAGATCTAGATAATGACTCAGAGGTACCAATATATGGTATGGTCATCTCCCTGCTACGTTTGGATTTTCTTGAACAAAGGTGAGAAGACATAAGGGGTAGCTTGATCACATGGAGTGATACCTAAATTAAACCTCCATGTGGATTTTTGGCCCAAGGAAACACAAATATGACCAGGGCATAACCAAACTTGTTCACACCACCTGAGAAGGGTTGTCATATGGGGTGAATAAATGCTCTAGGTCACATGCAAGCTATTGAAGATAGATCATGATGTGCTTTCAACCTTCATTCTAAAGAATTTTCAACAACAAGGGTCAAATGAGAGAGTGTAATTCTAGTCTTTAATGCATAAAAGGAAAGCACATTTTGAGTATGCAATATTTATCAATTTACAGGCAAAAAATACTTATAATATTCAGTAGGGTATATTATTTTTATGGTAGGGTATGTAGGACAAGTTAGATAGTCATAAATAGTAGTGTGTTGGTGGTTTTCAAACAACAAAGATTATTTAAATATTCATCAAATCAATGATTTCTAATATGTAGATAAATTTGCATACAAGATAAGGGAAATTACTAAGTGTGATTTCTATCCATTGGTGTTAATACAATGTAAACACCAAAATTATTCATGAAACCCTAGATCATATACTACAACTAAAATTTCAAATAATTTTCCCTATCAAATCCATAAACCCAAGGTGCCCTTAATAGGTATTCAACAAGATATTTGTAAATAAATATATAGAAAATGTTTATAAACCTAGATCTATGCCCAAGATGACAACTAGTAATGAGCATAAACCAAGATATCAAATAAACTAAACTCAAAAACATATAATTGCATTTCATCAATAAGAGAGAGTAAAAACCATAATTATTTTCCATTATCTTGAATTAAAATATTACATACATCAATGTTTCAAAATGTTGGCATGGTGACAAGCATGGTGAGTTTGCTCCTTGTTGGATAGGGAAGACATATTTCAAATGCTCTTAGAGCTTGATAATGATTGTACATATGTAAACACCTTAGAAAGTGAGATAATACATATACACAACAAGGATCCAATTTTTTTGAAGAGCCTAGACATAGAGAGAAAAATAGTAACCAATAACAACCTTAGAATAGAGGATAAACAATCTATTTATACATTTTTTTAGCACTGTTTACAATATGATATTGTGGGTTATCATTTGTAATGTTGAAAAATTATAACCCAATCTCAATTTTTTTCAATGATTCTTCCATTTAGAATATGCCATTAGTCATGCCTGAAATCTTCATCCATTTGCATGAAAAATCATTTTTTTAACTACCTCTATAAGAAATGATGAAAATTTAGGGTAAATCCTTTAATTTCTTGGTTGTGATGAATTTCAATTGATCTCGAAGGAGAATATTTACCTTATATGCCAAACAAACCTTTTTTCCTCATGTGAAAATGCTTGGAGATGCCGTTAACCACTCATTTACAAATCTTAAATATTCTTAGATAATTGCCCTTCCTCTTATGCATGACAAAAAACAACCCTACCATTTAGTGATGGATTCTGAACATCCCAAACGCATATCCATTTGAAAAATATTATTTGGAATGGCCAACATTGAACTTACAAACCTAAAATATTTATCCCATGGAGTGTTGGAACAAGCAAAACAATGTAAAATGCAAAACATAGGTTATTTTTACCTTTTCCCTTTTTGGCTCCAAATTGATTTTTACACATTTGTATTTTTCATATTTGGTTTTTTCAAATTTACCTTTTAGTTTTGTCAACACATATTATAATATATAAAAGCATTAATTATAAATTTTTAGCCTTTTGGGGAAATTCTAGTCCATTTTACAAACTTGGACTTTTCCTTTGCATTGGGTAAATCCAAAACTCAACAACAGTTTTTTTAATTTTCAAGTTACAAAATTGAAATTTGTAGTTGTAGTTGAAGTAAATATTTCCCTTAGGGAAATTGGAACTTCAACTATAATTTATAATCTATGAATTTATAAATTGCAATTTTTATTTGTAATTCCCCTGAAACTTTCCCATAGGGAAATGGGAACTCCAACTACAATTTGTATTTTGAAAAATTGTAAATGGCCTTTAAAGTTACCATTTATATTAAGACCATTAGGGAAACGGAAATTCTAACTCCAATTTACAATTTCCAAAATTATAAAAATTCAATTGGCCTTCAATGTTCCCATTTGCACTAGGACATCATGTTGACCAGTGTTGACTTACAGGTTTAAAAAATCCATGTTTAATTTACAATTTGCACATTTTTAAAATTGTATTCCTCCATAAAATATCCTTGAAGATCCTCTTGAATTGAATTTTATTTATTTACTTTGACCAATGGATTTGGGAGAGTTTATCACAATTTACAAATTGCATTTTGCAAGTTGCTTCTTCCACACAAATCTCGTAAGGGAATTTTAGAGCTTCTTCTATAATTTTTGAAACTTGCAAGTTTTTCATATCCACCAACTCCATTCAAACCTTGTTTAACACAATACCTTATAGAATATTGTTTTAGAAGCCTAGCCCTTTCCTTAGAAATTATTTGATTTTATTGAATCATACATAACATTGAGATGAGCAAGTGATGTGGGAGGACTAAAACATGTTTTTCCAGACTCATTCAATGCAATTGAAAAACACATAAATTTAAGATGAATGTTGACAAAATAATAAAACCTTAATATACACATCATAAATTAATGCCAACAAATCCACAATAGGATCTACAACTACTACCTTGATTCTTTCTCCAAATTCTATGTGTTGGGTTAGCATTATTTTTTCCACATCCAAAAGAAAATTTACAACATAGTTCCGCGATACATAAAATTAGTCTTCAATGTATTTTTCTTCCATTATATCCCCTTAAACATCTTATACATACAAGTTACATAATAGACAACAAATAAACCCATCAATACCCACAATAAAGCCATAGCTATCATCAAACAACCATAGTTAGAAGGAGAAGGTAAAATAAGCTTTAAAAATATCATTGTGACAAGTATAATCCCAAAAAAATTTAACACTAGTTCGTACATTTGTACAAAGTAGGGTATAATGAGTAACACATTGAACACATCTCCATGGATCAATTTCCATCTTCTTTCCTCATGGACTTCATCTTATGTCTACAACGATTTATATTTTGAGATATCTCTATATAAATTTTTCATCACGATCATTGGTTCCTCCACTTCTTGGGGAACATCAAAACTTGAAACATAGTGATTAGTATCTTCATTGTAGGTTATCAAACATCAATTAGTAGGATCTAATGGATGTTCATATTGATGTTTTACACTAAAAGGTGTAACTTGAAAACCAATAATATGTGCATTATTAGTTTCCATATCCTTGAATAACTTTACTTAAATGGTCAAATGGTTGTGGATAAAGTACTTCTCTTCAGTACTCCATGCATAGCTAGCTTTAAAACTAACACAGAAACCATGCTCATAGGAATAAGCTAGGGTTCCATACATCTTTTGCTTTGGTAATAATACAAGAAGATTATCAGGAATCATTTTGACATGACATTAATAATCTATTTTTCCTTAAATCTCTTTACAGACTTTGAGTCCAGTTTTAGTTTGCATACATAATTGCATACTTTATTTTTTGTCATTCCAAACATATATGGAGAGTTCTCAGTGTGATCCCCAATAAGAACTTCACCCAAATTTTTTTCATTATTGACAACTCCTTTGTCTTTTAAAAATGGATGCCTCATATCTTCTCAACTTATCATCTTATACAATGCAACTATTCCTAGAATGAAAACATTAATATTGAGAATAAAACTACAATTGTCATTTCCCTCCTCGTCCCTAGATAAATGTCAAGTTGTCAGCTAGCATGCTTTTCAAGTTTTTAATTTTTTTTTAATCATCCCTTGAAATCTATGAGATCTAGAGTTTCAATAACAATTATAATTTAACAATTATTTAAAATTATAATATGGTCTCCCTTTTCCACCATCCAATATTATGCCTCTCTACTATAGGATCTAGAAATGGGAACATAAATTTAAATTTACAATTTTAATAATTAAATTTCACCACATGCTTTAACCACCATAATTTCCATGGGATTCCCACCTCTCAAATGAAATTTGCAAAATTATGCCTAGACACTCTAAACTCTAGAAAAATTCTATAATGGCATTTTTAATGTTTCCCTCAGTTAACCTATAGTCAATAATGAATGTTTTGCCAAGTTTTCATAGATACCCTTTTATAAAATTTTGATTTATTTATATCTTCCATGTGGGTATGTCTTCATTGGCATGGATAAGTTTGTACATTGCCGTCCATGTGTTTATAAAAATTAGATATACTCCTAAAGAATGACTGGAAGAGTCGCCATCTCTCAATCTCAATAGACTAGAAAGGCTCCTACTACCATTTAAACAACACTCTTATGAATCTTCTCTCCACCCATTGAACTATTAAACAAACAAGTGATGAAGATAAGAATAATGGGATTTTTTATGAATTAAATGCCATCAATGGTAGAGCATATTCAAACTACACTATTGTGACAAATAGTTTTGTAAATAAAAATTGAAGTCTATTAGTTCTCAACTGGGTGAGACAATGAAGCAAATGCAGGGTTTCTACTTTTGGAGATTGAGTCTGATAACAAACAAGGATAAAATATAAAGCATGGGGAATGAGACTTGAGTATTTTGGGAATGCTTTCTATTTGTGTGTGGTGAAAATGTGGAGTTCAAATTGGGTAGAAATTATTCATAAATAATTCAATGGGATATATAGGAAGATACACAAGCATTCATGTCATGTAGCATGTCTTCTTCATGTGAATTCCATTTAGGTGCATAAATGTGTAATCATATGATGCATCCTTTTTCTTGGTATTCTAGCATCCAGAAAATCTAGAACTCAAACTCTAGGTTACCTTTGTTACCTCTTGTTTAGTTTTAGAAACATATATTGGAAAATTGAAATGCATAGGAATAGTAGAGCTAAAAAAATTCCAGACCTTATACTAGGTATAATTTTGAAACGTCCTTCACTAGTTGCTCATATTATGGATCTCCTTGTCTATTTCATGCTAATAATCCTAAACTATAATGAGGGGCATATAATCCAAGAGAACTTCCCATATACTTCCCATCTTGACTGTGCTCAAAGAGAACTTAGACTTTTCTACCCGAGTATGAACTCTTCACTGTCATGTATCAGGCTACCTCTTCCATAGGATTTGAAACATGAACATCAGACTAGTTTTTATGAACACAATCAAGCCTATTACATAGGGTTTTCATAGGTTAATAATGGGGTTTTGTTTAGGATGACATTTGTAGATAGGAGGCAATCACTTGGGCAACCAAGCTCTAATTTCAACAAGGGTACAAATTACCTTGGTCTAATTTTGGGCACTAATAAGGTATTTCCCTTGCAGGATATGTCAATCTCATTTTCAAACCAATAATCCAGATGAAGCATGCATATTGTATGTTCAACACAAGAAACACTAGATCTAAACCCAAGTCCTACAAATTTAGGAAAACTCATTTACCCTTTTCCCTAGATTCTTCTAATTAAAACTTAGAAAGTGTGATTCATGAAACCACCTAAAATCCATTTAGCATGAATAAAGAGAAAGGATATAAAAATTAAGAAATGAATGAATAAATAAATCATCTCACCAATAAAATATCTCTTTAAATCTAATATGATCCTCAATTAAACCATACTACATGAAAATGTAAAGGTAAGACCAATAAAATATAACATAGACCCATCATAAGTTTTAAATAAATTGAAAGGAAAAAATAATAAATTAGGCAAAGGGGCGCAGTTTCCTTCCAAGAAAAAATGAAGTTATTTTCCTAGAAAATTGGAGGATTAGGATAATTTAAATAAATGAATGTCATTTAAGAGGATATGTTAAATCAATTATCTAGGCATTATTTCTATACTAAAGATTAACGTCCTATTTGACACTTGTAAGGCCAAATGTAAACTTAAATATAAAATAATTGATTGCAAAATGATAAGTTCCATATACAACTTTGATAGTTATTTATTATCTTTGTAAGAGTATAGTATATGGATTTATCATACAAGAACACAAAAATTTGATGAATCCGAATTCCAAGGGATTAAATAAAAGTAAAATACTATTATAAACAATGTCTTTAGTCTTAACAACACTATTCTTAAGAGAGTAATTTGGTTAATTTTCTAGTTTCTTCTAGAGCAAAACTATCATGACAATTTCATCATTATAGGGGATTTTAATTATATTCTCAAAAATGGTGAGAAAAGAGGAGGTGGGTTAAAAAATAATAATTTCATAGACTTTGTATGAAATAATAACCTATGGAATGTTTAATTAAAATTATCCTCTCTTGGAAAAAAATAACAATCAATTTTGGTTATATTTTAAACGGATAAACAAGTTTCTACCTTCTAATTTCTAGTTTAATAATGCTTGTTAGATGGATTCTTATATCCCCAAATTTTTTAGATATAGATAACTATCTTATAAATATTAAATTAAAAAAGGATCTCACCCATTAAAAAAAAAATTGTTTGACTTGATGTGGCTCAAAGATCCTAATATCATAGATAAAGTGACTTATTTTTAAAAAGAAACTTTCCCATGTAACTACTCTGAAATATTTTCTTTGGCTTATACATTGAAAAAAA
>JARHVA010002907.1:2032500-2055000 GCA_037957365.1 Torreya grandis
TTCTTCAAGGATTTAATTATTATTGAATCTATAGAATCCTTGGTTTCACCATAAATTCTTTTTCTTAATAAATCTTCAAGAAATCAATTTTTTTTAAAAATGTCTAGGATAGATTTATTTAATTATATTATTTTTAAATTTTAACATAGGTTCCCCACTTGGAAAGGGATATGAATCTCTTCATCAGGTTAAATTTAACTTATTCAAGTTATCTTCTAAAATTTCAATTTACATGATGTCCATTATGAAATCTTAAAAAATGTCAATAATAAACTCAATTCTATTATGGAAAAGTTACCATTGAATTTTGATATGAATAAAAAATAAATTTCCCTCATGAGATAATAAGGGGTAAGCAAGCTCAAATTTAAATGAGGATGTGGCAGTAGAAAATTATCTTAGATCAACATTTTGTAGACACATAAAATTAACCATGAAGTGTTTGACAATATTTTTTCTTGGAATCCTTACCTTTACTTGGTTTATTTTCCATTTTACTAACATGAACTATATAAGAAAGTCTTAATTAACTTGTAAACTCTAAAATATGATTCCAACATCCCTATTTCAACTCAACAAATCCCTATTCAGCCCACAATCTCATGCCACACTTGTCCCAATAACCTATGGTCTTTTGGGAAAATTTAACACTAGCCAAGTATGGCCATACTATGAGCTTGTCACCTAGTGTGCTCGTCTTAAACTCACCAGCTGTCACTTTTTTGAATTGATATGTTTAGCAATGGTTCTCACACATTTTTGGTAAATCCATTAAAAATATTATAGAATAAAATAACATCAATTATACTCATTATTCCATCATGGTATCTCTATAGGAATATCATTATACACCAAGTAAAAGAACATTATTTCTTACTATTTCAACTTTGTATCATTGTAACAAATAATAGCTAATATAAATATTATTTATTAGAAATCAAAGGCATATATTTTTAATAATTTCAATCAATGATCTATATAAATTCATTCTAGTTTTAAAATTATGGAGCACATAATCACTAAGAGGGATAAATACATCGATCTAACACCCATTTGGGCTATGTAGACAATGCACTATTACAAAGGGTTTTGAAGGATATCTTATTCTTATAAACATATTTTTATTGCCTTTTATTATCTAGTCACTACACATCGTACATTATTAGGTTTTTTCCATTTGTAGGTCTTTAATAGAAATAATCTCACATGCTCATATAAATAAACTAGGAACACAACCAACTACGATGTGGCCACAATTAATAGACAACGCCATAGTGTACCCTTGTCAACCTCCTATAGACTTGTTCTAATACAGTAAAAGATATTATTTGATAACATGAATATGTTTTCATTTAATTTCATATATTTTGGCTCTTATAGTCAACCTACACTATTAGAACCATTTATTTTTTATGGAATTTTGCACATCCTTAGGGATTTTTACTATTTTCAACAAGTTTTTTTTTTTTTGCAAATTATATAGTTTATTATATTTTAATATCAAATGAGTAGCTATCAATGTTTTTATTTCAATAGTTTTATTTCAATAGTTCAAGACAACATAGATTAAAAGGGTTAAACATTGTAGTGAACCTGAAATTTTTAGAGCATTGATTATTACATTTCATTATTTTTTTAAATAGGATTTATTTTAAATTCCTATAAATTTATTACACTAAAAGAAAAAAAACATTTGAATTCAGGTAAAATTTGACACAAGATGATTCAATTTCTTGGGCCTTGGATTAAATCCAAAACTAAATAAATTATATTATCGCCTTTGATAATTATAACAAAAATCTCTGGTTTTTTACCTCATGTTGAAATATGATCTATTCATGAAATCTAAAATCTTTCCCTTTTTTTCACTTGATTTTGTTTATTTTAGAAACTCTATTTCATTAGTTCTAAAACTACTTACTGAATTTCATGAAGGGCTATATGGTATCTATTTACATAAACCAATGTGTGTAGGGTTTATTCTAATATTCATATACATTGAAAAATCTGAAACAATAAGGTTAGGTTCCACATACCACACGATATATCATAAATGCCTAAGGTCCCTTGTTTATACTAAAAAGAAACACCTTTTATTTTTATGATTTGTGATGCACTTAATAAGATCATATCACCTATGGAATTTACTGTCATTATACATTTGAAATTGAGGTTTACAAAAAACATACATAGTTCTACCTAAGCTATAGTTAGTGTTCTGATATATTTGGCCAACACTAATAAATGGATGAGAAATTATATTTTAGAGCCTAAAAATCACTCAAATACTTTCCTAAATCACCCTCACACTGATATTTTTTATTTTATTATATTCATATTCATAATCATTTCTTTATTCACATTATATTATATCCATAGTCACTATAATAGCTTAAATTATATGTAACATAATTTGATTCACATTTGCATTGTATTTATAATGGGTTAAATGAATGAATGCCTCTCTCAAATTTTACATAAGATTATGAATTTTATTGTAAAATATTCTCTTAGTTTCCAAGATTTTATTTATATAATTTATACATTATTAAAGTTTAATAATTTTGAAAAACTTACTTTATATCAAACTCCACTACATGGTACTTCACATTGTTTTAACATTTAACAAACACTATTTAATACTTTAATAAAAATCAAAGTGTTAATATATATATATATATATATATATATATATATATATATATATATATATATAATATCCAATTATAGTTACTTCCTATTAAAACTAGATGCCAAAGATCATGTAAACTACCTCTTATATTCCTCCTTCCTCACCCTCAACCTCTTTCTATTCTTCAATTTATTCCCATTCATGTTTGTGTTATCTAAAGTAGAAGTGGAAGGAAACCTTTACCTCCATAATCCACTAATCCTAATCATAATATTCCTCCTCCTCCACCTCATTTAATTCAATTTTCTCAAACAAGTGATATAATATGATTAACAAGTTCTGAAATACCACTGACAAAAAATCTATTCAAGAGCTATTAAGAAAGACACCAACCTACAAGGACATATGATATGTAATATTTTGAGATATAAATATTCTTATAGATACACAACCAAATATATTTACCCTTATTATGAATACTTTCAACGATATTTCTCATGTTTTTAATTTTGATAAAGAATATGTACCTCCCAAGCATATCATCAATCAAAATATTTCATTGTTTTTTGAAATTCAAACACATGGGTAACTAGTTAAATATTCTTTGGTTTACAATGGTTATGGAAAACCTATTTGTAGTTATGACTTCATACATAAATTTGACTTCAGTAAAGATGATGTTCAAAATTTTGAAAAACCAACATAGGGATTCAATACTATTCCTAAAAATATATCTAAAACTATTACAATGGATTTATTATTTGGCCTGCAAGCAATCTCTAATACTTTTTAGGTTGTTTGTAAGTATTTATAATATAATTTACTCTTGGGTAAGCTTTGTATTTATAAAATTTAAGATATAATTTTTATATTTCATATAGGAATCAAATTTGTATATAATATGCATGAATATACAATTCTAGTTGATGATGAACCTTTTTGCTATTGTAAAACTACATAAACATAATAGAATAAAATTTATATAATGGCACATAAAAAATAAATTATAATGGAATAAATGCATACTTATAAAGTGGGTGAATCAATAAATATAGATAATAACTTACCAAGTCTAGAAATTCCTAAAGAAATGAAAAGTTTTATTAAGGATGTTTTACGACAAGTATGAAGTTCTAAATAAAACAAAAGGCATATCAAGGGAGATATGTCACAAGTAAATATTTATCAACAAATGGAAGAGCCTATTAAGAAAATTATTCCACAAATGATACTTCACACACAAATAAAATAATTTATGTAAGAAAAGGAACAACTAGAGCTAATTACAGTAGAGCCTATTAAGGAATTACCATTATTGGTCAATTAATAAATTAATTACATAATTGAAGATTACAATAATAATGATGATGAGAATTTAAAATAACTTATAGATGAGTAACTGGTAAATCTAAATTTAAATCCCATTGATGAAGATGAATACTTATCTCATTATTTATTTGCATTTGTTTGAGTGTGTCAAAATCAAGATATCTATTCTATAAAAAGTAAGGGTAAAAAACACATTTATTCACAAAGGTCTCCACAAGATAATTCAAATAGTCTTAATACATTTTTATCACTTTGTGACCTCGATTCTCTGAAAGATGATTACACCTAATATAGATAAAGTATAAAGGGCACACTCAACGACTCCCATATATTCACATCTATAATTATAATTACCAAATCCAAATCAATGCATGTATGATTTATCAATAAAGTTTACTAAAATTAATTACCACTACCCAATGCTACTCCTACAAATAGGGTTCCAAAACCAACACAAAAGCATCATTCATCTCATTTTGAGCCTCTCATTATCAAACCCCTTATAGATGGAGAAAATGGTACTAATGTTACACTCACTCACTTACATCAAGGTAATATATGCAATATATCTCTTATTCACTCTCCTTATTATTATAAACATCATCCACATGAAGCTACATCACCAAATAATTTCATTGGATCTATCCCATTACACCTCACTCTTGGTCTTAAACCATGCATAACTTTATTTTGCATTGATTATAACTTTTAGAAACACAATTCAGTTAATAGAAGATCATGGCAAATATCATTGGAATCTACTTTATATATCTAATTATGATTATCTCACATTCTAACATGATGGTTCAATGGTCATTAAATTTTAAAGGGTGGAATATTAAGAACACATGAACATAAATAAGTGTATAATATACCATAAATATATTATATTAATAACATGCATGGTATTGGATATGATAATTATACATAGTGGTATCCTATTCTAACTGGTGGTTTATCATAAAATGAATAAGGAAAATATACCCTTTATGCAAGAACTTCATGGATCTCTCTCCTAATATTGTACTTGATTAAATACTTGCACTTTCCTTGTACATAGCTTCTTTGATTTCTTACCAATTATTCTATCCCTTATCCAACCATTTTTATAGGCCCTTGATTTTATTTTTTACTTTGGGTACTTACCCTCTTAAGTTTTAAAAAATAATTTAAACAATCTAAAACAACAATATTTATGGTACACAACTTGCTTTCTATTACATATTTTACAATATATGACATTTACATGATCTCATACTATTAATTTTGACATGTGTTTTACATGAGCACATTTATCCTCTTCCCCATTTGAGGATCATGTACATTTTTACATATTTTACGTATTTATACTACATTTCTATGACTCAACATTACATATACATTAGGGGCACATTGCACGCCTTCCATCTTATCATGTTATACTTTTACACCTTATTAACAATTGTTTGAATCCCTATAACTTCACTTATATTCAAAGCATTGCTTCTTAACACCTCTTTTCATCTCCCATTTAGCATTCATATATAGTAAAAATAATTCTAAAAAATGAATATATATCAAAAATTCAAAATACCCATGTGCAACTCATGAATACCATGCATGAACTAAATTCAATAATTGAATTTATTATCATGAATTTTTTTTTATGAATTTAACATTGTTCTTCATATATGAATGTACCTCAAATAAAAACATAATAATAAATAATAAATAAACATCAAAAATAGTATATTTATTTTGTATAGTCTATAATTTTTGACAATCTACCTATAATTTCAACATATATGCAAAACATTAAGCTCTAAAAAAATGAATGTATTTTATGGGAGGGGGGACAGGGGGAGTGTGGATATTTAATATATTCATGTCCAAGATACCATAGATGGCCATTTCCAATTTTTTCTTTCGGCACCAGCTTTTTAACCAAAACCATATATTTATATAAGTAAGTTATATATAATTATATTAGATTCATGATAGGCAAGGTCAAGAGACAAGTTTATTCCCTGTAAGTGGGATTGTGTGAAGGGTTGTTAGGTAGTTATGTTGAAATTTATTGATAGATAACATGTAAATTACAATCATAATAAAAGACATTATAAATGACAACATTATGACTATGTAGATTTATCATAATATCACATTAAACCTTAAAAATTTTACTTATTTTAATATATCACTTTAAATATTTATAACTAAGACTTGAAAGTCTGAATGATTATACATTTTATGATATAATTAATTTTGTCAAGATATATTATTATATACAATTTTTAAACCTATAATCAAAACATGACCTTTAAAATAGCAATGCTTGACTTTCAAAATACTAATACTTAAATTTTATATATTATAATATGATTAAATTCTTAATATTTAGTAAGTAAATAATAGAAAAAAAAATATTACATACTCAATGTTTAATACAAAATATTATGTATTCATAATAATGTTCTCCATCAATGAACTACACATTAATAATATCAAATACTATATATCCATACCAATATGCTCAATCAATGAACTAAACTATTCCATAATTGAAATATTTTCAACTTTGAGAACCTTTGATGACTCATCACAAACATCAGTTTGCCTTTGTTTATTTTTTAACCACCATCAATGTTGATTTTTAAAAGCCTTACAATACTTCTGCTCTCTCACCTTCTATAAGACTTTAAATCTCACGATGTTCAGAATTTACGTCATTTGATGTGCATGGAGTCAAGTCGGCATCCCATGAAGGGGACATAACTCATTATCACAATGATTTTGAAGATTATGTCACTCTACCCTTATCCCACTCGCAGGTGAACACATTAGACTTTGTTAATTTGTATAACCTAGCAATAGATTAATTCCACAATAAATTCACAGAAATAAATCTGATTTCTAATGATTAATACAACTAGATTAATTAACAACTAATAACAGTGGAAGCAAAAATAAAAATAAGCCAAAACAAAAAGACAATAACACAGATATACCCAGGAAACCCCAATGCGGGGAAAAACTTGCAAATGTTGGATCTTCTATTCAACCTAACAACAAACTTTTCTTTCATAAAAATACAATACATAAGTTTGCTACAACAATCTTACTTTTATAGGAGAGCCTAGCTACTTTACTTAGCGTGCAAGAAAAGAAACTTTTCTTGTTTCTTTACTTAGCGTGCAAGAAAAAGAAACTTTTCTTGCTTTCTTTGGCTTTTTCCTTTTTACACATAAAATCACTCTAAGATTTATCTTATCCTTACAAGCTCAGAAACATTTTAGAAACTATTGTTGCTGAAAATCCAACTTGAATTGTTTTAAAGCTTATCTAATCTTGAGTTTCTTTAAAACAATTACATATTCCACCTTTCAAGCTACAAAAATCAACACTCCCTCTTAGCGAGGAAGGTGTTCTGCACCACACCCAACTTGTCCCTAAAAAATTCAAACTTGCTCTTCATCAAGGCCTTCATCAAGATATCTACAATTTGTTCATCTGTAGGAATGTAATTGAGCTTCACTATCCCCTTCTCCACACAATCTTTGATGAAGTGATACTTGATCTCCATGTGCTTTGACTTGTCATGAAACACTGGATTCTCAGAGAGTCTGATACAACTTTGATTATCACAATTAATGACAATAGGATCCAGCTCCTAATTAAAGAGCCCAGCTAGAAGTTTTTAAAGCTAGATAGCTTCACATGTAGCCATATTGGCTTCCATATACTCAGCATTTTTAGAACTCAATGCAACTGACTTCTATTTCCTGTTGTACCAAGAGATTGCTCCTGATCCCAAATTGAAACTACACACTGAAGTGCTCTTTTAATCAGTTGTACTACCTAACCAATCTACATCAATAAACCCCTTGAGCTTCACTCCATCTTGCTAAACATACTTCAACCCATAATCAACTGTGCCTTGGAGATATCTCAAAACATGCTTCGCAGCTATCCAGTGAACACGTTTAGGTTCCACCATAAACTGACTGAGTGAGTTCACTGCAAAACAAATGTCTAGCCTGGTGTTGACCAGATATATAAGAGAGCCTATCAAATATCTATATAAAGTAGGGTCCACTGCCTCTGATCTAGAAGCATCAATCTTCTTCCAGTTGGTCACAAGTGGCATTGACATAGGCTTATAGTTTTCGATCCTGAATCACTTCAAGATATCAATTAAGTACTTCCCTTGTCCAAGGAATATTTCTCGCTCTTTCTACCACAACTCCAATCTTAGAAAGTAGTGCATCAACCCCAAGTCCTTCATCTCAAACTCTCCTGCAAGATCCTACTTGCAGTGTGCTATGAGCTCCTCTGACCTTGTGAGAAAAAGGTTGTCAACATATAACAATAATATGAGAAGTTTACCCTTCACCTGAACATAGTACAAGTTCAAATCTACCTCACTCTTGATGAAGCCCACACTCTTCAAGTAATTATCAATACGTGAATACCACACCCTAAGAGCCTGCTTGAGTCCATACAGTTCTCTTTTTAACCTGCATACATGAGAATCCCTCTCATGCGCTTCAAACCCTTTTGGTTTCTCTATGTAAATCTCTTCCTCAATCACCCCATTGAGGAAGGCCATTTTTACATCCATCTAATGAATCCTCCCACCCATATGTGCTGCTATAGAAATGATAGCTCTTATGGATGAGTACCTGGCTACTGGAGTGAAAGTCTCATCATAGTCAACTCCTTCCTTCTGTGAAAATCCCTTAGCCACAAACTAAGCTTTGAACTTTTCCACACTACCATCTGTAGCATGCTTAATCTTATACAGCCATCTCGAGCCCACCATAGACTTATCTTCTGGTCTTGGTACTACCTCCCACACACTAGTCTTCATGATGGAAGAATACTCTTTCACCATGGCATCTCTCCATACTTGGTGCTTGGATGCCTCCTAAAAGATGGAAGGCTCTACTTCAATTAATTCACTCATAAGTGCCACATAATCTGAATAACGTCTAGGAGCCCTTCTTTGTCTGACTGAATCTTGAGGATCACCTATATATTCTTAAGCCTCTCTTAATGTTTGCTCAGCTGCCCTATTTCTCCTCTTCTCACTAATAGGAATCTGAGGCTGAGGAATTATTTGTTCCTCTATCTGATCATCCTGCTTGTTCTGCTCTCCAGCTTGCATGACTAAAGTTTGAGGAATTTATGCTACCTCAACTGTGGATGTTTGTTCCTCCTCATTCATCAAGTTACTTGACTTCTGAAGACCCCTCTCTTCCTCAAACTTCACATCTCTGTGAACCACTATTTTCTTGAGAGTAGGAATATAAACCTGATAAGCCTTAGAAGTTTCACTATACCCAATAAGGATACCCTTCTCTGTAGTAGGTTCCAACTTGGTTCTCTTCTCATTAGGAATGTAACAATACACAAGACATCCAAAGATGCGAATGTGCCCTAAATTTGGTTTCTTACTAGTGAATGCCTCTTCTAGAGTCAATTTGCCCAACACTTTGTGCAGGCTCCTACTCTGCAAGTACATAGCTGTGTTGTAAGTTTCTACCCATAAGAACCAAGGAAGATCCTGATCATGAAGCATGGCCTTGGCTGCTCCAATGATAGCTCTATTCTTTCGTTCAGCAACCCCATTCTATTGAGGGTTGTATGGAACTATCAACTCTTTCTTGATACCTTCCTGAGCACAAAAATCTTTGAAGGCATTCGAGGTATACTCGCTTCCATTATCAGACCTTAGTATCTTGATCTTCTTCCCTGTTTGGTTCTCCATGAGAGCCTTAAACTCTTTGAACCTACTGAGGACCTCATATTTATTCTTCATGAAATATATCCACGTCTTCCTGGAGAAATCATCAATGAAGGTAACATAATACTCATATCTATTCAAGGATGTTTTTGACATAGGTCCACGCACATCTGAGTGTATGAGATCCAAAATCCCTTCAAATCTAGTGTCGTTGCTTGGAAATTTGGTTTTAGCATATTTCCCAAGAGCACAACCCTTGCAAACCTCATGTTGTTTTGTCTTCATCTCAGGCAGCCCCGTCACTATTTCCTTAAGAATATTAAGTGCTCTATGATGAAGGTGAGCCATCCTCCTGTGCCACAATTCTCCTAGCCCTTTACATCTACTAACCAATGCATGTGCTGGTTGAAACTATAATTGAAATAGGCTGCCATGCCTGACACCAATCACTTTTGCAATCTTGGAATCTTTGGGATGAATATAGACTTTTTCCCTCTCAAAGGTCACGATGTAACCCTTGTCTTCCAAGGCAAAAACTGAGATTAAATTCTTTGTCATTCCAAGGACGTACAACACATCATCCACCAACAAAGGTTTACCAGACTCCCTCTGAAACTTGATGGTGCCAATACCAGTTCCATGGTATTTGGCATTATCTCTGAGCTCAATATAGAAATATAGCTTCTTCTCCTCCAACTTGGTGAAACATTCTTTGACTCTTGTCATGTGGCAAGAAGCCCCATTGTCAATATACCATACTCTGTTGGCACTTGAACTTGAGAGACAGGCTATGAGTGAAAACTCATTTTCAAATTTTGATGCAAACTCATCCACCTTTGTTGTAGCAGCAAATTGCTTCTTTTGCTTGTCCTTATTTTTCTTATTCAGACATTGACTGGCATAGTGACCCATCTGATGGCAGTAAAAAAATTTAATCTTGCTCAGATCTTTCTTCTTCCCACTCTTAGAAGAAGAACCTTCTGATTGCTCTTTCTTGGACTTCCTCTTACCCTTGCTTGCAAGAGCAAGATTTTGTTCATCTTGACCCTTCTTTTTCTGATCTCCCCAATGAGCACCTTCACGGATCTCCTCCTAAACAAAATCATCCCAAAGTCTTGCCCAATCAGGTAGCTGATCTCTGCCAACAACACACTTGACAAACACTTCCCAGTGCTTTGAAAAACCATTCAAGGCTATGTGCACCAACTCATCTTCTATAATCATCTCTCCAACAGCATCAAGCTCATCCCTGACCTGTGTCAGCGTGGACAAGTAAGAGGTCACACTCTCACCTTTGGACATCTTGGTATTATGCAATTTGTCCTTGAGCATCATCTTATGACTTTGATAGTCGCTCTAATAAAGTTTTGTGAGCGAATCCCACATCTCCTTGGCAGTGTCTTTCCCTGATAAATGAGAAATTAAATGATCTCTTACTCCATCCATAATAATACTCTGAGCCTTGGCCTCTTTAAGTTCATGTGAATCTACGGCAACATGATCATTTGTTGGTGGAGTCACTTTTGTGCTAGCATAGATCCACAGCCTGTTCTCCTTGATAACAGATGTAATCCAAACCTTCCATTGCAAGAAGTTAGACACACCTTCGAGCCTATCCTCGTATCGAATGCTAGTTGCCATAGCCACAAAAAGAACTGAGGATGAAAGAACTAATTTTTTTTCTTGAAATCTACATTACAAATCTTGGCTTCGTATTCAGAGTTTAGAGCTCTGATACCATGTTAATTTCTATAACCCAACAACAAATTAATTTCACAATAAATTTACAGACATAAATCTGATTTATAATGATTAATACAACTGAGTTAATTAACAACTAATAACAACAGAAGCAAAAATAACAACAAGCCAAAACAAAAAGACAATAACATAGATATACCCAGGAAACCCCAATGCGGGGAAAAACCTGCAAATGTTGGATCTTCTATTCAGCCTAACAACAAACATTTATTTCAAAAAAATACAATGCATAAGTTCGCTACAGCAATCTTAATTTTATAGGAGAGCCTAGTTGCTTTACTTAGCATGCAAGAAAAGAAACTTTTCTTGCTGCTTTACTTAGCATGCAAGAAAAAGAAACTTTTCTTGCTTTCTTTGGCTTTTTCCTTTTTACACATAAAATCACTCTAGGATTTATCTTATCCTTACAAAATCATAAACATTCTAGAAACTACTGTTGCTGAAAATCCAACTTGAATTGTTTTAAAGCATATATAATCTTGAGTTGCTTTAAAACAATTCCATATTCCACCTTTCAAGCTACAAAAATCAACAGACTTTGTAAGCAAATGACCAAATCATTATGGACATTATTTATCCATTCAAATTCACTCCTCTCTTTCAACACTGCTTGTTACGTTAGAATCACTTGTTCAAGAGCCGTGCAAAACAAGGAAATATTTAGCAAATAATCTGGTAGATCGATAACAGATATAGCAAAAGAATCTCGTATGTCTATTAGCCATGAAATTCATGTATATCACTACTTACACATACGTAACCGACAAAACAATGGACTCACTCTTATTCTTGACCACCAACAATTTCGAAGAAGGGCGTCTAAGCTGAGCTATTATTCATTTATCCCAATTCATCTATAAAATATATCTCCAATGTACAATGCTGCGTTTTGTTTTTAACCTTCTACTGCATTGTAAGAATCTAATCAAGAAGAGTAATGGAGAATTTCATGCAGGGAAAAATTTAGGAGCAAACGCTCCAAGATGATCATTTATTTCCTAAAGTTCTCCTTCCTCACAATAATTCTCAGAGAGAAGTCATTGCGGCAGCTTTACACTAGAATTACACAAGTAGGAAGAAATTATTTTCAGAGGATTCGGGATAAATTCGGCAAATGACTTCAATGGTTTTGTGGAAGCATTTGGATGGGAAGAGGAGCCGTAAAAAAGGCCCGCCCCCCGAATTAACATTGTTGGCAGGGTGCGGTCTGCTAACGAAGCTCATCTCCATCAACACATCTTCTTCCACCATGAAAACTTATAATTTTCATCAACACATCTTCTTCCATCATGAAAACTTATAATTTTACTGAAAACTTATGCTAAGTTCGTATATGTATTGTATTAGATTAAAATAAGAGTTATGTTATATTACGATGCAGACAAAGGAATTTCCATCAAGAGTATTCTTTTTCTGCGAGGTTGCTCCTCCTTTAACCGCGGTGGTTAAGAGCCCCACCGAGTTGCTACCCACATGCATGGAATATTTACTCACACTCTCCTTCCAACCAAAGACAATTCGGGTTATTTCCTTCGCAAGAGATGGCAATCTCATTTGCAAACCAACGATCAAGATGAAGCTTGCAAAAAATATGTTCAACGCATGCTTTTTGTTTAGAATTCCCGCATGTTATTTATTTAGAGTACTGAACTAGTACATGAATTACAGGATCGAAGATGGAGGTGGGATGTTGGAGTGGATAGAAGACGGGTGTGTCAACATAATCGCATGGCCAATTCCTGCCACCAGAAGTTTTGAAGTCTATGGAAATCGGAATGAGTGGGTTAACTATATTCCTGCGGCTACGTATGGAAAGGCTGAAGCGAGATTGAACAGGCTGATACGTGGAGATGGGTCTCCCATTCCGAGCAGAGTAATAAAGGAGAGCGAGAGAATAGTGAGTAGGAAAGCGTAGATGTGAAGTGGGAAGAAGGGGATGTGTTGTCGATTGATAATTTATTTGTAATGCATGCGTGTAGGCCTTCGAAACCTCTTCGCCGGGTTTTAGTTGCACTCTGCAAGTGAAAGTCAAAGAATAGCAACTCGTAGAGTTCATTATATAGTTCTACATATTTTAGGACAAACCAGAATAAAAGGACGAAAATCTTTTAGTCTCACCCTTAATCAGCGGTTAATGAAAAATGAAGTAGGGCGGTATTTATTTATTAAATTTTGTTGTTGTAAAATAAAATCAAAAGATTTGGAAGGGTAAATTTTAGGGTGAGCGTAAATATATTTATGGGTTAGCATTTTGATGTTTATTTGATGTATAGTTTATAGATATTAAAACATTTGGCTCATTTAATAAGTAAATATATTTTCTTTAAACATTCATTTCTAATATAGATTACAATTGAAGATGTAAAGGTATTATAATTTTTTTTTTTTAAAATTAAGGGTCTGGATCCTCATGTATTTTATTAACTACTTAAATGTCACATATATTCCAGATATTATCAAATGTATATCAACTCTTATCAACAACAATCACCACATGCCCTGAGAATAACTAATAGCTATTAACGGCCCTGAGAATACAACAAATAGATACAACTAGTGTGATATGTCTTTGATAATATTTTAACTTGAGTGGGGCTTGAAACAACCAAGCCACTTTAACTAACTCATCCACATCTCATTGGCTAAATGTTGGGTAGCAAGTTTTTTAAACAGAGCCATAACCACAGACATTTTTATAACTTGAATGTCCAAAGCAACAATAAATATTTCTCTTAGCCATGAGCTATGGACTTGCCTCGTCACATTGAACACAAGTTTCAAGCCAGATGTTGACCCTCATTGCATTGAACACCAAGATGGCAGTGCATTGCATCAGATACCTTTCACAAATAACCTAGACCATAGCTTAGTGTGGGAACGATGCTAGATAATGGTCATCCTAGGAATGAAACTTGAGACCTCCCACTTCTAGCACTCAGCTCATTCATCACTAAGCTATCATCGTCAAGTATTAAAATGTTGGGTAACAATGTTTTTTAAATAGAGCTAAAACCAAAGATATTTTTATTATCAAAATACCCAAACTAGTGGAAAATAATATTCTTATCCTTCGATTGTGGTCTTGATGCATCACATTGAACACATTTTTCAAGCCAAAGATTAAACCCTATTGCATTAAGCATTGAGCTGGTAGTCCATTTCATCAGCTAATTTTCATGGATAATCCATTGTATCCTAGTGTGGGAATGATGGTAAAGAATGGTCATTCTAATAATTGACCTTGAGATGTCCCACTTCCAACACTCAGCTCACTCACCACTATGGTATCATCACTAGATTTAAAAATTCAGGTAATAGGATTTATTAAATAAATCCATAACTATACATATTTTTATAACCAAAATGCCCAAATCAGTGGTGAATAGTATTCCTAGCCATGGGCTATGTACTTGCCTCTTTGCATTGAACACAGGTTAGAAGCCACAAACTGACCCCTATCACATTAAAAAGTACGTTTATATTCCATTGCATTAGATATTTTTCACAAATAACCCATTATAGCTTAGTATGAGAACGACACTAGATAATGTTCATCTCAAGAATGGATATCGAGACCTCCCACTTCTAACAATCAACTCACTCATTGCTAGGCTATCATTATCATGTTCAAAATTTAGGTAATAAGAAAATTTAAATGGAGCCAGAACCTTGGAATTTCTATAATCATCATGCCCAAATTAGTGGTTAATAGTATTCTTATCCATGGATTGTAGACTTTCCTCATCATATTGAAGCTGGGTTTCAAGCCACATGTCAATGCCTATCACATTGATCACTGAGTCAATAGTCCATTATATCAAATATTTTTCATAAATAATGTGTCGTAGCTTAGTGTGGGAATGATGCTAGAGAATGGTCATCCTAGGAATGGACCCTGATACCTCCCAGTTCTAACACTTATCTCACTCACTGTTAATCAATTATTATTGAGTTTAAAATGTTGGGTAACACATTTTTTTAAATGAAGCCACAATCACAAACATTTTTATAACTAGAATACCTAAACTAGTGGTGAATATTATTCTTAGACATGGGTTGTCAACTTTTTTATTCTCATTTAACATATGTTTCAAGCCACATGTCAACTCCTATCACATTGAACAATGAGCCATTAGTCTATTGTATCACATAATTTTCATAAATAACCCATTATAGGTTAGTGTGAGAATGATGGTAGAGAATAATCATCTCAAGAATGAACCCTAAGACCTCTCACTTCTAACACTTATCTCACTCACTGCTAGACTATCATGTTTGAGTTTAAATTTTGGGCAACAAACTTTTTTAAATATACCAAGAACCAAAAATATTTTTGTAACCAAACTAGTGGTAAATAATATTCCTAAGCATGGGTTGTGGACTTTCCTCATCGCATTGAACATATTTTTCAAGCTACATTCTAACCCCCATCATATTGAACATTGAGTCGTTAGTCCACTACATCAAATAACTTTCATAAATAACTTGTCATAACTTAGTGTGGGAAAAATGCCAGATAATAGTCATTTCAAGAATTGACCCTGAAACCTCCCACTTTTAACACTTAGGTCACTCACCATTAGGATATCATAATTGAGCTGGCATTTTAATTTTTTAATATAAATTCAAGTTATAATTAAATTATCATATATTGGTTTAATGTAAATTTGTCAAGTTTTTTTTATTATAAACAATTAAATAAAATTTTATAAAATTAAAAAAAGCAGAAACTAAACCTTTTAAGTTTTTATTAACGAGATATAATCATTTGATTTTAAATCTTATCAACCAATACTATTTAACACTATCTACTATGGGGGACATAGAATTCTCATATTGGCTTAATGCATGTTCAGGGACTCGAACCCTCGTTTATACTCTAGAATTGGTGTGAGCCCCCTCATCTTAAAACTAAATGTATCAATAATCAATATTATTTAACAAATTATTCAATGATCTTCAATATTAGTGTTAGAACTAAAGATTTAATTTTATATGCAGTTTGTTTTGTTAAGTATTTTGAGAAAAAACATTTAATATAAGTAATTTTTAAATAATGTTTATTATCAATTTTACAAATATTAAAATTAATAAATTATTGTTTATATAATAAAATTTACTTGTATGTTTATTAAAATATTATAATTATAAATAATTTGATTAAAATATTAAATTTCATTCAAACTTTAATTTTCATGTGTGTGTGTTTGTGTGTGACATTAAATTTGCATGGTTTTTAAAAATATTAAACAATGATTCAAACGCTAATGAAAAATGTGATTATATCATTTATCCATTAAAAAAAATTCAAAATATTTCAAATTTAAATCAAGAAAAAAGTATTTGTTGACATAAGGTGCAAGAAACATAGTTTTCAAAAAATAATTCTACAACTACTCAGAAAGTGTGCAAGAGAAAAATTTGCTCATTTTCTAGTAATATTTGACCTTGATTATTATGTAAATTTAGCTTAATGTACAAGTGAGATTGAAAAATCATCCATCAAATTCTCTACATTAATACCTTCAAATCAAGCTCTTGTATGGCACCCCTACCTCTCCACCCATTCTCTTGTTGCCCTCACCCCTCCCACTAGTTCCCTGAGTTTCAGGTGGTGGACTATTGATGCATGCATTTTGACCATATAAATGAGGATGAGGACACAATAATACATTTCATTTTTTGTTATAATTTCAAATGCGCACACAAAAATATAAGAGATTAAAAATAGACTATAAGTAGTAAGATCACGAGGTATTTAATTATGCCAAGGATAAAATGAGTCTTCATTATATACCTTCTCATTCCTAATTTGTTGATCTATTTCCTATATGTGTATTTATAAAAATATTCAAGTTATACTCTATACATTTCATTCATTTTCATCAGCATGTGATGTTTAAGTTGATTGTAATCAAATTATATTTGAAATTTAACCATGTAAACTGAAAGTGTTATTGAAATTTGTCAAATTCAAGAAACATTCTTAGTGAATAAGGTTACCTTTATCAAAGTTTTAATGAGTGTTAATGGACATAATACCTATTTTTTTAATTTGAATGCTTCTTGAACAAAACCAAAAAATGCAAGAAATGGTGCCTCTTGAAATGGGCCATGTCTAATAATTCTCATCACCTTCCCCCACAATCCAATCTTGAAGGAGGATTATGTAAGTGAATGATTTTCATGATGGGTCTCTTTACTATTATTTATAAGGCACATTATATAGGTTTCATGTTTGTTATTAGTGGCTTTCCATCCTCCCATCATGATTTGGAATTTTTCAAATGTAAAGCTTGGGACATAGTTTTGTAAAATAGAATAATTTAAAAAATACTATTTATCTTGCCTTCTATTGGTTAAAAAATAATTTCCTAACCATGAAAACCTATTTTTAATTAATAAAGTTAGAGTTTTCCCATTTTTTAAATCAGGAACTGATACATGTAAAATAATATCATTACATTAGAGTTATTAAAAGACACTTATACTACCATTTTAAAAAGTAATGGGACTATTAGTTATTGGTTCTAGTGAAAAGTTATTGATCGATACATTGGTGTAGATTTCTATGATTAATTCCATTAGCATATTCAATGATTCACAATGATTAGTTTTTATTATCTTTTTTTCATAATAACAATGTATCAGGGCTCACTCACATCAATTTGATTTAAAAGAACAATCTAAGAGGTAGGGAGATACAATACCCCATAAGATTGGATGTTACTTTGGATAAGATAGGTAGATTGAATGGTTGATATATTTGTAAGATGGTTTTTTATAGTAGATAATGTTCAAGGGTTATGATTTATTATTTTAGTGAATAACAACCCCAATATGTGTAGATTGAAAACTGCACATCTTTAAAAATTTTAACTAAAATATTCTTCAAAATCAAATAAAATCTCATTGTGAGTGTCCATTGTTGTGATAAATCTATGATTTTAAGGTTGCATAGCCTTCATGTCTATTGATTTCACACACACACACACACACACACACACACACACACACACACACACACACACACACACACACACACACACACACACACACACACACACACACACACACACACACACACACACACACACACACACACACACACACACACACACACACACACACACACACACACACACACAACACACACACACACACACACACACACACACACACATGATTACACGCAGGCACACACACGCGCACACGCACGCAGCGCGCTAGCGGCGCGCACACACACACACACACACACACACACACACACACACACACACACACACACACACACACACACACACACACACACACACACACACACACACACACACACACACACACACACACACACACACACACACACACACACACACACACACACACACACACACACACACACACACACACACACGATTACAAGCTAAGAAACATAGTTTGAATGGAGTTATGGTAGTGTTATAGTGACAATCATTTCCATGCTTGTTTAGATTATGTCATAGAATTTAATTTATTCATAGTTTTTTATATCTATTATGTATTTTTATGTTTATTAGAATAATATTACCTATTGTGTGAAATAAATATTCAATTATATTTGGTTCCTTTTTATTTCTATAATCGTAAGAATGTTAACCAAATGCATTTCATAGTTTTGCGGCCTTGGTGTTATAGATGCCATGGAGTTAAAATATGTTTTTCATCTATCTATAGACCGAATACCTTCATTTTTTGTGTAATGTGGATACCTAATATCCTTGATGTCACAAAGGCCATAACATTGTAAATATATCATGTTATCTCTTTTTAGACTGGATACCTTTCTATCTTTTTATATATCACTACCAGGTAGTGCAATCCCTTGTAATATAATAGGAAATTTCAATCCATTGATCATTTCAAAATAGTCTCATGGCTTCCCATGGTGTCTATTTTGTTTTTATGTATTATTTTGAGTGAGCTCCATAGATTGCTTGAGAATATTTATTGTGCACATGTTACAATCTTGTGGACTAGTGATTTTGATAACATAAAGGCTATGGAGACACAAAATTAATTTTTATATTTTATAGACATGAATAACTTGTTTTTTGGTGTATCATGGTCACCTAGAAATGGTGAGATCTTATGTGTCATATTGAAATAAAACTTGTGAAAATAATCATGGGGCCTATTAGCCAAATTTTGGCCACCATATACCAGGTTCACAAATTATTAATTTTCCATGTCTTAATAACCATTTTTATATCAATTTTATGCCTTGTGATGTCTTTAAATGGTCTTCTTGAGGTCTTATTACCAAAATTTAAGGTTTTTTGACAAGTTTAAGGTAATATATTAGGTTTGTCTTGAGCTAGTTTATTCATACTATGATGTGAATAATGTTGATGCAAAAGGTTTCATACGTTAAAAAGTGCCATTATAAGTCATTTAATGCTTTTAACACCTTTAATGAACATTTTATACACTTTTGGAGAAATTAAGGTGGATTTTCAAAGTTTAAGGTAAATGAAGTTGAAGAGAAAAGTGCATATAACCAAATCCAACATATGTCAAAGCCAAAAAATAAAATATACATATAATATGCTTAAAAAATATTGTGAATCATTTATATAACTTGAATATATGTCAAGGATGTTAGATCATATTAGTTTTGTAGGTTCAACATACAAATGAGAGAAAATCACTCAAAAAAGGGTAGTTTTAGGCATCTGTACAGACTTAGAGGACCCATATTTAAGTGAAAAATTATTGAAAGTTTATATTCACCTTATTAAAGTCATATCCCTGAATATTTATTTTTTACAAGTCCTAAAAATTAAAAAATTACATCAAAATCTCCATGAGCTTCTTCAAAGACTGGCAATGGTCAACTTCATTTACATTCTATGGATAGAAGAGAGAGAGTGATGACCTGACATTATGGTAAAAGTAATTGGGTATAATGGTATTTATATTTTTTTAATTTATTATTATATTTTTTCCCTCAACATTATTAATAGTTGTTAATATCATTAGATGGTCTTAAACACTTGCAAAACCACATAGCCTCTATTTTATTAAAATTTCATGTAATTTGGATCTTGTTGTAAAAATATTAACATTTATTAAGTTATATATGGGTTTCAAAAACCATCTCAGACCTTTATTCATTTGGTTCACACATGTGAACAATCAAGTATCAAGAGGAACCTCCAAGAAAGACAAATTATAGGGTTACTAGCTCGAGAAGCATTTTGTTAAGCTCATAATTGTATAGACAAGTTGCATGGGAGCCAAATATAATTTGATATGTTATGGGAATTTTAAAAAAAAATTACGTCATTAATTCATTTATTAAGGCCTTAGGATTTATGAATCATCATTAAGATGATAAACATGTCACATAATGTCAAGAAGGCTAGAAATGACCCAATGAGAGAAATTAGATTTATAATTACCTAAAATTCACTAAATTTAATTTTAAATCACCTAAAAATAATTATTTACTCTGGGATTACTCTTACCATTATGTTTGTTTGTACTTGCTCCTATATAGATGCATTAAATGTTGTATTTTTTCAAGGTTTTAGATTCAAAATAGGGTGTTTGACCTCCTAGATAGACATAAAGTATTAGAGAAGGTGTATTTATATGTATTATATAATATCACATCATAAAATTCATACTCTTTACCCTATATGTGTTTCTACGGGTTTGATTCTTGAAGTTAGTATGAAAAGGCTTGTAAAAGACTAAGTGTTTGGCCATTTCTTAGTTCACCCACATAGACAATGTTCCAAACCCCCAAATTTGGCATGGAGCATGTTAATTGGTTCCTAAAAGTAAATAAGACACTTATTCTAAGTTTCACATGTGTGGGAGTTGTATGGAGACAAATCTCAATTTGTAAGCCTAGAGACCTAATTGAGGATTAATTAGAAAGACAAGCAAGGTGAATAAGTGTATTTGCATTTGATGTTTTGTCATGAAATTTGGCACAAAGTTTTAATGAAATAATAGGTAATCATAAATATTAATATTTTAGGAATATAATATGTATACTATCCTACACAAGGATCTTTGTGTGTTTTGAGGGATATAATGAATTGAAAGCAAGTATGGGCTTTAGGCACAAAATGAAGACTTTCAGAGTGTTTGATGTAATCAAGAGATTTGATTAAAAAAATTTAAGAATTAGTGAGACTTTTCATGAAGAAAGAGTTCATTCAAGAATATGAAATCAAGTTTTGAGTCTTGAAAGCAAAGAGAGGCGTAGTAAGACCAATTGGGTTTCAAAACACCTAAGAAGGTGTGATCATCATTGTAATATAAGTATAAGGAGATTATAAAACTAATTCAAGGCATAAATAACAATAAGAGATAAATTAAACATGAATTTATTATAAATAAGGCTACTTCTCACATTCCAAGCCAAGAAGAGGGTAATTTAAAGAAGAAATCAAATGTGTCAAGGAAATAGAGAAACCCCTATGCCATTTTGGAGAAGAAATATCATCAAAGAAGTAACACATGTCCTTAAATAACGTATGAAAATGTTCTTCAACCTTTCTCTTGATTGTAACTCTTGATTGACACTTGTAATTTCACTCTTGTATGCTCCTGATCTATCTTCTACTCCCATTCTCTATAAATCCATCCTTAATTTTTTATTTATATGCATCCTCTACTAGGTTATGACAAATCCCTACCCATTTGTATGGATTTGATCAATAGAATAATTGTAATTTTAAATCTTGTTTTGAATGTACTTAGTGTTTGTGAATGAATAGTTGTTCTTGTCATGTAAATTACTTAGTCTTCTTTAGCATGTTATCCCTTTCTAACACCTATATATAATTTAAAGATTCTTTTATAGGCCATGTAAAGTGTTTAAGTAAAGTGTGAGGGTTGAGTGAAAATGTCTAATCATTAGTTCTACTTTATGAGCTTTCAATTAGTCCTCCTAGCTTAAACATCTATCACAACCTCAAAGTTGAAATGTTGACATGAGAGATTGAAATTTAATGATGTGTATGTTAAGGTTATCCTCTTGGTTTACATGTGCACATGT
>JARHVA010002907.1:2062500-2065000 GCA_037957365.1 Torreya grandis
TTTATGCAAAATAAGTCAATAAAATCATATTTGTCTGAGATGAATGCCATTAATAGAATGAATATTAACCCACTTCCTTTCCAATAAAATTTTATGGGCTGGTTTTAACAAATGTAAAATATTGTAAATAAACCATACAATATGATGCTCACATATAGTTTCTCATTCAAATTACACAAATGTCTACTTTAAGGTTACATGGAGGACATTTTGGGGAGTTTTTTCTACAATCAGTGTACTAAAACAAATGAGTTTGGATCCATTTTAATTGGTTTCAAAGGGGGAATTTGAGAAGGGGTGTAATGGTGAGAATTTTAAATATCCCCTACTACACAAGGAAAGTCAAAATGGTTTTAAACATATAAATAAGGTCAATAATATTTTAAATGCTAAAAATTTTAATAGAAAATTTGTAAATGCTATTTTTTTGGCACTGTAACTATATTTTTTGGCCCTATACATTTTCACTTCTATGTAAGTATTATTTTCTTGTGATTCATATTTTAATTGGCTATATCATTCACCTATTGTAGTTAGTTAATCTAGTTTTTAATACAAAAATATAAAATGGGTTTTTGGTCTTCATGTACACTTATTCAATGTCTTTTTAGTCCTCTTAGTTTAAGATTTTTCTTTGTGGATAGAATTGCATTGGGGTTCTGAATCATAGCCTATGAATCCCATGATCTCACCCACCATAGGAAATATGTTCCTTAATAAAACCCTGTATAGCTTCTCACCCCTTAAAAAATGGGCTTTCAATGGCTTTATGCCATTTTTTACCTCCATATGCATGGACTCCTCTAACAACAAAGTATTAGTGGTAAAGCAAGGACACCACAATAGTTTTACTTTTTAGTAAAATTTATATTATGGGTTCAATATTGAATCCCTATATCTATGTATGAAGTCTTGTTCTCAACATTTACCCATTGACAATGAATCTATATCTTCTAAATTCTAAATGGTAAGATAATAAAATTTATGTAATGTTTTTTCAAATTTGATGTGATTAAAATTTCCCATAGGAAATGTCACAAATTTCACTCATCTTTACTATAGTTTTGTTGCTAATGTAAGATGAATGTTGTCTTTATTGTTACTACACCAACATCATGCAAACAAGATTTTATGGATGAAAGCCATGAACACACCATATTCATTATTTGCATTAATGTCAATGTTTATAAGAATCAATTGATGCCTCTTGGGATTATACTCTTGATGCCTTACAATGGCTTCTCGTTTTATATAAAATAATTCAATAAAATCATAATTGTCTAAAATGAGTTCCATTGATACAATAACTATTCACCCCTTCCTTTCCAAAAAACGTTTATGGGCTAGTTTTAACCAATGTAAAATACTATAAATAAACCATAAAGTATGACACTCACTTCTATTTTCTCATGAAAAATACATAAATTTATATTTTAAGGTTACATGGAGGGCATTTTTTTGGATTTTTTTTGTATAGTTAACATATTAAAAAAACCAAGTTTGGATCCCTTTTAATGGGTTTCAAGGGGGAATTTGAGAAGGGGTGTAATGGTGAGAATTTTAAAGATCCCATACTACATAAGTAAAGTATACACTATTGTAAACATATAAATAAGGTAAAAAATATTTCAAATGTTGGAAAATTTAATATAAAATTTGTAAATCTTATTTTTTGGCACTGCAATTATATTTCTTGGAGATGTCCCATTTGGCTTATGTGTAAGTATTATTTTCCTACGATTAATATTTTAATTGTTTATATCATTAACCTATTACAGTTAGTTAATATAGTTATTAATACAAAAATATATAATGGGTTTTTGCTCTTCATGTACATTTATTTAATGTCTTTTTAATCCTCTTGGTTTAAGCTTTTTGTTTATGGGTAGAATTGCATTGGGGTTCTAAATCATAGCCTATGAAGTCCATGATCTCATCCACCATAGGAAAATGTTAAATAAACCTTGTATATATTCTCACCCCTTAACAAAAGGGCTTTCAATGGATTTATGCCATTTTTGACCTCCATATACATGGACTCCTCTAACAACATAGTAGTAGCGGTAAAGCAATGACACCACAATAGTTTGATTTTTTAGTAAAATTTATAATATGGGCTAAAAATCCTTAGGTAGGGTAGTATGGGTTTGATATTGAATCCATATATCTATTTATGAAGTTTTGTTCTCAATATTTACCCATTGACAATGAATCTATATCTTGTATATTCTGAATGGTAGGATAATAAAATTTATGAAATGTCTTGTCAAATTTGATGTGATCAAAATTTCCCATATAAAATGTCAAAATTTTCACTCGTCTTTACTATAGTGTTGTTGCTAATGTAACATGAATGTTGGCTTTGTTGTTACTACACCAACATAATGCAAACAATATTTTTCAAATGAAAGCCATGAACACACCATCTTCAATAATTATGTTAATCTCAATGTTTATATATGATTTTACCTCAAAAAAGGTAACATGATTCTATTAGAAA
>JARHVA010002907.1:2072500-2112500 GCA_037957365.1 Torreya grandis
TACTTCTTACCTTGATCATAACTCTCAATTAAGGTGGTTTTATTTAAGGAAATAGATCTATAGTTGTATTGTTGTGATGAATTAGTTATTTAACTTAGATAAGCTCAAGAAGGTACATATAATGGTTATCAAGCAAGATATTAGTAAATCTAATGATAGACTTGATTGAAATATTCTAATAAAAATCATGATAAAGTTTTTTTTCTTACAATAAATGCACAAATGACCCAAAAATTAAAGGACAATCATAAAGGCCATCTAGGAACTAGGAAAAGACCTTAAAATAATGTTTTGGACATTTCAATAGTATTTTTTTATGATACTATTTTGGTGAATCTATAAATCATGTATGATGCTAATAATTTTAAAACAATAAATGATCTATACCAAGAGGATTTTGTCAAAGTCATAATTTTACAAATTATGACATATTCTTCTTCAAGACTTTAATTATTAATCAATCTCACATCTATAGAATCGTTCATTTCCCAATAAATTATTTTCTTAATAAATATTTGGGGAATCAAATTTTTGAATAAATGTCTAAAATATACTTATTTAAGGATATTATTTATAAATTTCAAAATAGGATCCCTGCTTAGAAAGGGAGATGAATCTATTGATTAGGGTAAATTTAACTTATTCAAGTTGTCCTCTTAAATTTTAGTTTATATGATGTCTATTATGAAATCTAGAAAATGTCAAAAATAAACTTAATTCTATTATGAAAAGGTTACTATGGAATCCTGATATGAATAAAAAATAGTGAAATAATAAGGGGTAATAAAACTAAAATTTAAAGGAGGTTGTGCTAGTAGAAAATTATCTCAGATTAAGATTCTATAAACACATAAAATTAACCACTAAGTGTTTGACAATGTTTATTATTGGCATCATTACCCTTACATGGTCTATTTTCCATTTTGATAACTTGCACTATATAGGAAATACTTCATTATCTTGTAATCCCTAAAATATCATCAAAACATCCCTATTTAGCCTACAGGCTCTAGTGAGACCTATCCTAATAGCTTATGGTGTTTTAGGACAAGTTCATACTAGCTAGGTATGGTTGTACTATGATCTTATCACCTATTGTAGCCTTGTCTCCCACTCACCAATTATTAGTTTTTTAAATTTATATGTTTAACAATGGTTCTCCTATAAGTTTCATAAATTCAATGAAAATATTATAAATATTATCATATAAAATCACATCAAGGATACTCATTATTCTATCATGGTATCTCCCTAGGAATTTCATTACACACCAAGTAAAAGAACACTATTTCTTACTATTTCAACTTTGTATCATTATAATAGTCAATAGATAAGATTTAATATTGTTTATTAAAAATCAAGGGCATCTATTATTAATAATTTTAATGAATCATCTATCTAAATTCAATCTAGTTGTATAGTCATGGATCACATAATCATTCGAAGAGGAATAAATACATCGATCTAAGTCTCATTTAGGTTATGTAGGTAATGGTCTATTAAAAAGGGTTTCAAAGGCTAGATCATATATTCTTACTAATAATTTTTTATCCCCTTTTATTATCTATTCATTATATTATGTGCATGATTAGAGCTTTTCCATTTTCAAGTCTTTCGTATAAATAGTCTCACACGCCCAAATTAACAAATTAGGAACACAACCAACTAGGACATGGCCACAATCAATAGACAAGGTTGTAGTGCACCCCTATCCACCTCCTAAAAACTTATCCCAATAGATTAAAAATTATTATTCTATAACATTACAATGTTTTCATTTAATTTCATAATTTTTTTCACTTACATTCAACCTATATAATCTAAACCATTTATTGTTTATGAAAATTTTAACTATTTTTAACAAGTTTTTTATTCTTAAAAATTCTATAGTTTACTATATTTTAATATTAAATAAGTAGATATCAGAGTTTCTATATCAATAGTTTAATTACACTAGTTCAAGACTACATAAATTAAAAGGGTTAAACTTTTTAGTGAACCCACTATTTTTAGAGCATTGACTATTATTTTTCATTAATTTTTTAGATAAGATTTCTTTCAAATGCCTATACATTATTTACATTGAAATAAAACAACCATCTAACTTTATTAAAATTTAACACAAAATGATTCAAGTTCCTGGGCCTTCGATTAAATCTAACACTAAAGAAATTATCTTATCACATTTATAGAAACCATGGCATGCAGTGTTGACCATAATAATCATATACATTGAAAAATACTAAACACTATGTTTAGTTTCCACATACTTCATTATATATCATAGATGCCTAGGTTCCCTTCTTTATACTAATAATAAGCCTCTTTTATTTGTCTAATTTGTGGTGCATTTAAGAGTATCATATCACCTATAGAATTTACTATCATTGTACCCTTGAAATTGAGGTTAATTCTACATCTATAGTTAATGTTATAAAATATTTGACCAACACTAATAAATGAATGATAAAGTATATTTGAGAACCTAAAAATCATTCAATCACTTTCTTAAATCAGCTCCACTCCTATACTTTTTATTTAATTGTATTCACAATCATTATAATTTCTTGATTCATATCATATTGTCTTTATAGTCACTATCATTTATTATATTATATTGTAACATAATTTGATTCACATTTGCATCATATTTATAGAAAGTTAAATGAATTAAAGTCTCTCTCAACTGTTAAATAGGATTATGCATTTTATTTTAAAATATTCTCTTACTTTCCACGATTTTATTTATATAATGTTTACATTGTTAAATTTCAAAAATGTTCCAAAGCTTACTTTATAGAAATCTCCACTACATGGTACTTTACATTATTATAATATTTAAAAATAATTATTTAATATTTTAATCAGAATCAAAGTGTTAATACTTATTTTTATAATATCCAATCCTAGTTACTTCATATTATGAATAGATGCCAAAGATCATGTAAACAACCTCTTGTATTTCTCCCTCCTCACCCTCACCCTCTTTTTATTTATCATCCTCTTCCTATTTTTTGTCCAAGAACCATTCTATATTTTCATGTTCATGTTATCCAAAGTAGAAGTGGAAGGACATCTATACTTTCCCAATCCACTCATCGTAATCATAATGTTGCTCCTCCTCCACCTCCTTTAAGTCAAGTATATAAAACTACATGATATGATATCATTTAACAATTTTAAAATACCCCTACCAAAAAATATATTCAAGAGATATTAATAAAGGCACCAACTTGCAAGGATATATGTTACACAATATTTCAGGACACAGATCTTCCTATGGATACACAAAAAAATATATTTATCTTTATTATGAATACATTCAAGGATATTGATCATGTTTTACTTTTGATAACGAATATGTATCTCCCAAGTATATCATGAATAAAAATATTTCATTATATAGTTAAATCCAAAGATATGTGTAACTATTTAAATGTACTTTACTTGATTTTGGTTATGGAAAAAATATTTCTAGTTAGGACTTCATACATAAATTGGGCTTCAATAAATGTGATCTTAAATTTTTTGAAAAACTAAAATAGGGATTCAATACCATTTCAAAAAAAATACATATGACACTATTACAATGGATTTATTATTCAACCTAAAATCAATATTTATTACTTTTCAAGTTGTCTCTAAGTAGTTAAAATGTAATTTACTCTTAGGTCAGATTTGAAAATTTTAAATTGAATATATACTTGATATATTTCATATATGAATCAAATTTTTATATGATATGCATGAATATACAATTCTAGTTTATGATGCACCTTCAATCTGTCATAATCAAATAAAATGTATATAATGCCATATTAACTACCAATTATAATGGAATAACTACATGATTATGAAGTGGGAGAATCAATAGATATAAATAATACCTTACCAAGTCATCAAATTCATAATCAAATAAAAAGACCTATCAAAGAAGTTCTACGACAAGTACAAAGTACTAATAAAAATAAAAGGCATATCAAGGAAGATATATCACAAGTAAAAGTACAATAGCAAATGGAAGAGCCTATTAAGTTAATCATTATTACCAAAGGTTACTAGAGTTTCACCACAATGTACTAATTACAAGGATACATCACATAGTGGAGAGCACAATAGGTGATAAAGATACAAAAATCATAGACACCACAAACAACATCTTTAATTAGATTTAAATTTAGGGGAAGAATCTATATAAAGTAACATGACCATAATTCATGTTACATCATATTATAGATTAAATCAAAACCTAGTACTCGATTGTGTATACATCATACATAAAAGAAAATATGGGAAAACTATAACATGATAATTTTTATTAATCTCTATAAACACATCAAACCTGAATTTATTATATCAATGTAATATTTATAGTATTTTAAAATACTGGTCTTTCTTCACCTTCAAACCTTTTGAGAAATAAAATGATTGAATTTTTACATTCTCCAATTATCCTCTTAGACTTTCAAGGCTGAATAAGTACAAAGTTATGCAAAAGATAATAATGAAACACTTTTCACATGTGTTTTTCTTATATAATTCACATTTTTATCAAGTTACATTCTACATCCAATACTTTCTTGGACTTAATTATTTGTCTCAACAATGTGGGATGTGAACAAAAATATAAATATGCGTTGGGAGGATGCCTACAAAATTTTTCATGCACAATTTGAGCTACTAACCAATATTAAAGTATAATGGTCCTTCTTTAAAGAGTATCAATGTCCCAACCTACACATATATTAGTTCATGGATACATGGACTACATAGGGAGTATAACCTAGATATTGGGCACACATATTTAGTCACACTCTTACACCTCTTTTGATAGGCTAGTACATGAATCAAGAGTGGAGAAGAGAAACCAAATAATGGCTACAAGTTCAGTTGGAATTTATCCAAAATTTTATATTTTAAGATGATAATAGTTTAGTTTAAAATTACCTAAAAAGGATCAAAAAAATATATGTCACAGATGTACGGAAGATCTAACAAACATTAATAAATCATCTTCTCATGGGGAAGCTACACAATATTTTGATTTTGAATTATGCAATTACATAGTTAATAAAAAAGAAAATCTCTAGATTCAATGTTGTAACAAAATAAATAATGATCTAATAGAGTTTATTGACAATGATAGTCATGGGGATCTTGATTTGGAAGGGTTATTTGAACCACAATGTGAAGAGGAACTTAAATGAGTACAATGTGTAGATTAGGTTTAAGAAGAGAAGTTGTGTAATATTGACATTCCACAATGGGAAGGAAAATGCATTTTATAATACACTATGATAAGTGGATAAGGAAAAATATATCAAGATCCATTTTAAAATATGAAAATAAATATGTGAATAGAAGCGGCCCCTAAGCTTACATCAATGAGATATTACTCGAGACAAGTGTAGATCTTCAAATTCATGCAATTTTTAGGAGACTACCAAGATGTGTTTCCAATATAATTTGGAGTTCAAAGGAATATATCCATACTTGGGAGAGATGCACATCAAGCTAAAGTAATGCATGCACCTAGTTAAAAAGAGACCCTACATACTTAATCCTAACATGAAAACTAAAGTAAAGGTTTAATTAGATCAAATGAAAGAAGCTAAAATTATTTATCCATTTGAGAAGGTAGAATGGCTAAGCTCCATGGTGGTAAAACCTAAGAAGATGGTAGAAATATGGGTGTGTGGGGATTAATGTGCACTTAATGGTGCCTACATTAATGATTCATTTCCTATCTCTTTTATTGATGAAGTTTTTGAATCAATCACTCGACATGAGGTAAATTCCTTTATAGATGGTTTAAATGAATATAACAAAATTCTAAATGCCAAATAAGATTTATCCAAAATTACCTTCCCTATTAAATGGGGGTCTTTTAAATATATGGTAATGCTATTTGGTTTATACAATACACATATTGTATTTTTTAGAGATGTGGTAACTACATTTTTTTTTAAAAATCATGATTTTATTCGAGGTGTATCTAGATGATTGGTTAGTATTTTATCTTTTTAAGGAGCACTTTTCAAAGCTTAAATTGATGTTACAGTGATGTAGAACTCTACGCATCATATTAAATTAAAGAAATGTCTATTCTTTACACCTTTTGGTATCTTGATGGGTCACTTAGTTTAAAATGATTGAATTCTAGTTGACCCAACTAAAATTATTGATATATTAGGAATTCCATCTCCTAAAAACTTAACTAAACTACATACATTTCTAGGTCATATAAGATATTATAAGATATTTGTAAAGTATATGGAACTATATCAGTAACCATGGAAAACCTACTGTGGAAAGACAATAAATTTGAATGGAGACCTAAGTGTCGAACAACATTTTTTGAGATAAACTAAATATTGGTAACAATACCCTTCTTAGTATTTCATAATTATAAAAAGGCATTCTATGTACATGTGGATGCTTTGGGCACTGCAGTATGATCCATCTTAGCACAAGCAGGTGAAGGTGGCCTAGACCATCCAAAATATTTTACAAGAAGTAAAATATTAGTTGCAAAAAAAAATGACCAAAAACTCAAGAGAGAAGCAATTTCCATGGGCTTTTCCTTACAAAAATTCAATAATTACATGCTGGCTACACATTTTTAATTATTCACGAACTACTAGGAATTGTGGTACCTCATTAATAAACTAATGCTAGGGAACAAATCTCTAAGTGGTTGATGGTCTTCCTAGAATTATAATTATGAATTAATGTTAAATTATGATGGGAAAATGTGAGGCTAGATCATCTCAATAGACTAAATAATGGGGAAAAACCAAAGGAACTCAAAGATGAATCTCTTGGTTTGCATCTATTTAGAAATGTTGTAATTCTTGATAGCATGGAAGACATCATAAAATTATTAGAAAAAAGAACTTTTCTTGCACATTTTATAAATTATAATTATAAATAGAGGGTTACCATAGCTATACCTTATAGCCTCATTAATGCTTTCTTTTGTAAGATAGTTAAAGATAATATATTATGCAGGTAGCTCTAAAACCCATGTGAACCCCAATTACTTCAAGAAGCTCACCAAGGAATTGTAAGAGGACACTTCAAAAGAGATGTTACTACCATGAAAATACTTCATATTAGCTTATGGTAGTCTACATCTTTCCAGTATGTACATAGAGTTACTAAACATTGTGACATCTGTCAATAAGTGGGTAAGCCTAATCAATGAGATGAAATGTCTTTGGTTCCTATGCTTGAAAAATAGGATTTTGAACAATAGGGAGTCAATTTTTTTGGAATTGTAGATACCTCAAGTTTTCATAGTCTTGTTAGATATGTTATCATGATAATCGACTATTTCAAAAAATGGGTTAAAGTTTCTACTATTCTAAGTTGTTATGCGAAGGATGCTCCCAACTTCTTATATGAAAACATTATCACATGGTTTGGATGTCAAGTTAATATGGTAAGTGATAGAGGCATGCACTTTATCAATGATACTATTAAGACTCTTATGGAATAATTCATGATATCACACCATAAAATTAAAACTTACCATTTGTAGGTTAATGGTCGGGAGGAAGCACCATATAAAATTTTGGTTAAGATGATAAAAAAAATTGCATTGTCTAGATATATGATTGGGTGGATCATATTTCTAAAATTATGTGGGTCTATTGTAGACATTAAAGCATGTCCCCATTTTCATTCCCTTCCAATTACTATATGGCATTGAGGCAATAATGCCTATGGAGTACATTCTATCCAGTCTATGCATAACAATGATCATGAGCTTAGGGGATCAAGACTCATCAAGGGCATGATTTATAGATTTTATTAAGATGAAATAAGATAGTGTAAGAGCATAGTGGAGCGAACAAATCAATAAACAAAGTTAGAAAGCATCTCAAGATCATAATCTATAATTTAAGAAATTCTACCTAGATCAAACTATATTGCTTAATGAGAGTAAATATAAATCCTTCTTAAGAAAGCTACACATATAATGGAAAGGACCCTATATAATTCTTGAAATATAACCATAGGATACCATAGTTATAAAATATTTACAGGGAACCATTTTACTAGGGAAAATCAATGGTTGTAGGCTTAAGACATATCATCTTTATTCTTTATCATGATGCTAAAAATTGAGTGGGTGTTGAGTATCTCCATGTAGTTAGGATTTGATTTAATGTTTTTTCTGATGTTTTATTTCATAGGTTAGAATGTGTGTTAGTCTTATTTTGACTACAGAACCCATCGTAACCACTATAACTAGTTCTCAACACTTAGGATAGTTGGCCACCACTATACCAATTTTAGTAATTAAGTCCATTAAGATGGAAAAATATAGGTATAGAAAATGGAAATTCAATGATCAGGTTAGATTGTTAATACCATAGTATATAAAAATATTATAGTAGTTTTGAAGCATATTTTTTAATAAAACGCAAAGTGGATAATAAAATTATTTGATTAATTGAAAGAACACCTACTCACTACAAATAATTGCTAGAGGTAAAGTACATAACCTAGGCACTAAATGACCCTGTCAATATGATTTTCAATATCTAACATTAATTACAAATAAAACATTTATGTGTATGTATTCAATTAATTCAAATAAAGTGATAACAAAAATTTGGGTACCAAATAGCTATAAAATAAAGGCATATGGATAAAAAACAACCATTATATTCTCAAGTTAACACATCATTTATGCAATTAGCCTTTTGACTATCGATTTGTAACCAAATTTTTCCCCAAAATACAATTCCTTAGATTAATAATTAACTTTTTTTATTCATCTAACCATTGACAAAGGTAAACAATGTATCCCATTATATGATGCTTAGTAGGAAGAAATAGGAATAGGGTTAGGTCTCCAATAAATGAAGGATAATGATATAGAAACCTTCAATTTAATTAGTAGGGTAGAAGCTACTCTAATTGATCTAGAAGTCTAAGGAGTAGCATAACCAAGAAACTTAACACTACAACATCCACTCTATGGTTATGACACTGAAAAGCTACTCAAGATGCCAACATTTGGTCAGTTAGATGAAGTCATGATGACATTGTTGAGTTGGTAAAATCAAGGTGTTATTCATGTAGCTCAAGATATTACAATCTCTATTAATATAGACTCAATGTCAAGAGCATATAGCCTTCCCAATCATGGAAAATATATAATGAAATACAAGTCTATAGCACCACCACTTCACACATATATTAGAGAATAAAAACCCACTAGGGTAGGAAGAAGAACTCTTATTGATTCAATTATGGATTTTTCTCTATGTAGCATGTTTTAGTGTATCATTAAAAGGTTTTGGTACTCAATAAATCATGCAAATAAATGAACAAGAATCATCATTGACATTGCATACTAAATGTTGAATCTGTATGAGGATTTTAGTTAGTGTGAAGTTTTAGCTAATGAGCTCACCATCAATATCAAAAATGTACTTGAAAAAAATACCTAAACCTTTCATTATCAATTCTTGGTCTTGTTATTGTGTTTTACTCATTGGAAGTCTCCTTTAGGGCCAATAAATGTCATAAGAAAATTTTGGCTAGGTGATGCCTTCATAAGCATTGCTTAGACCAAAACTAGTTAATACTATGAATAATTATGGTATTTTAATGCATGGTGACTTGAACCCATTGTGATAATTATATCACATCCTATACTTATACAATATGTCATATAGTATTTGGGTCAACATGTATTTGGTACAAAGCTACACAATGGCATACAAATAAAGGTACATGAGTTAGCTAACCCAAATATCACTCTGTTTCCATTCTTCATTTTAATGGTTAAAGCCAAAATTGAGGTCTGTAAATAAAAAGGCTTAACTACCAAGTTCATGCCTCTATTAAAAAAAAATCACTCGACAGGGCTATTAGAAATAGGCAGAGCAAGTACCTCTATAATAACCCATACAACCAACACAATTGCAAGCTTCAACACAACTAGGAAAAGGAAAGAGGAAAATACCTAGATACATAGCCTCACCACCTCCATCAAATAAATAAACTTGAGATCCAAATTTAGGTCTTCAATACCTCATGGTTCTATGAATATTCACTAAGTATGACCTACATGAGATGGGAGTGGAAGGAAAAAGTGTTTCAATCAATATTGGAAGAGATCGACACTAACGTCTGTGACGTAGAAGAGGAAATGAAGTTCTTATTTTGGAAATTAGTGTGCACATTCCAAGTTCCTAACTAAGTGAGGAAATACCTTTGGGTTCATATCACTCAACCACCTACTTCTATTATTGTTGACACTATAGGATAGGAAACAACTTGGCCATAAATTGGAAGCCAAAATAATTTTAATAAAATCAACTACAAGAACATTTATTCTACACGCCATAGACTTACCTATAAAAGACATCCCCACATAGATATTATTTAGGTGACCATGCACACATTTGACTATGAACCAATCACAAATAGTGCATGAAAAGATGGTTTCTTTTGGCATACCTACGAAATAAAGTAAAGCATAACTAGCTCAACAAGCTCAACCTTAGGGAGAATGTATATAGAATAAGAAACTTAACCCTCTAAATAAATCCAAAATAAATAAACTAATAAAAAATAATATTTAAGTGTAGTAAAATCATTTGAATAGACTGAATCAGATGAGCGCATGAAAGATGAAGAAGAACCCATTGATACAACCATGCTTGGAAAAAAGGAAGACTAACAACATGATCAAAGTGAACTTGATCATAAGGTGATATAATAATAATAAAACACATAGGAATCAAAATAATAAGAAGCCATGCTACCATTAGTGAAACACCAAACTACATAGATTCCATTACTAGAGAAATAAGATGCAACCATGGGAAAATACAAGAAAGATGAGGAATTAGAGGCTACATAAAATCAAGTTGAGGAAGCTAAATCCAAAAATAGGAAATCCAAGCAAGTTGAAGCTTTGAGCAGGCACACTAAAAAAGTAGACGTAAAGAAGAAACAATAAGAAGAAGAATAAAAGACAATAATAATAGGGATAATCTACATAGAATAAATAATAGGATCAAGAAATCAAATCTAAGGGCAAAGGTGAATCTAAATCTCAAGACAAGTCTAAAATTGAAGCTAAGGATACGGCCATTGTAAAAGATAAAGCCAAGGATTATGGAAATACTAGAGCTAAATCCAAATCTAAATCTCAAATAAAGGCTAGAGAAGAACCTAAAATGCTAGCTAAATTAGAAAATAAGGTGAAGGTGAAGGCAACTACCAAGGCTAAGGATCTCAACGATGGACAATTCTAAGTTGAGGTAGCATCCACCAGTCACGCTAAGCGCACTAAAGAAGTAGTATAACTTACTACTCAGTGGTTATGGGATGTCCTTGCTACATCCACCTAGTGAACTACCTTATTGATTCCACTTCTTTAATTTACACCTGCTCCTATGACATTTACCACTATGTCCATAGTACTTACCACCACTACAATGGAAACATTGTTGGATGTCACCTAATTTTAACTCTCTAAATAGATAGAAGCAATACCCATTATATAGGAATTTATTTCTTATAAGGATTTAGATTTGAAGCAAGAAGTTCTAAGTCTATGATGTGAAAAGGATGAATTAGAGGAGAGGTTGATGAATGCGCATTAGATAATCAATAATGCATGTCCTACCTTAGTTATACAGGGAATAAATGATCATGTTATATCAAAAGATAAATAATTCATGACACTATTGATAGAGATTACAAAGACCTGGGGAACTACCCAAAACATTTTTGGCATGATGCATACAAGGACAAGCCCTCAAGTTAGAAAAAGAAACAATGTGTTAAATTCTTGGGGAATATGATTAGGTCTTAGACATTACCACAATATAAGCTAAGAATCTAGCCCAAGATATGCTCACCTAGAGAAAATATTTGAATCAATCTTTGACTACTACCTAACCTCAATTTCTTACTACTCATAAAGTTAAAGCTATGTTGGAGGATTAAATCGAAACAATGGAAAAGATGACCTATGAGCTTAAACAATTGTTAGATTCTTGAGATACTATTTCATATAAGCTTCAAGTATGGCATCATGAAATAATATGTAACACTTCTACAGTTGCTAAATCCTAGAGGATAATAGATAGATTAGATGAGATCATATTAGACATGTAGCAAAAATAATCTAATGCCAAGGAATTACTTATAATCATTGAATATGAAGACTTGCAGAACCTGACGATGATTCAGGTACCATTATGCATTGTACTTGTAATTGTTCATGAATTACTTATTGACTAGATAATTCTCAAAGAAGATCTAACTCAAGTTGATTAGAAAAACACATAGATAAAAGATGAGCCCCAGTTCATTCTTCCTCAAAAACTTCTAAAAATCATATAGGAAAGGAATATCAAGGCATAAGGATAATCTTCACAGATACCCTTAGTAGTCGATACATTAGGATCTACTAGGATAACAACTACTTAGCAATAACAAACTCTAAAGACCTCAAGAGAACCATCTTCCTAGTCATAGAAATAAGGTTTGTGATGAACAACTTTCAAATCCTAGTAGATTCACATTTTTATTAGATAGTATAAACATTAGGAAATAGGATAGATTGGTTGAAAACCCATAAAGGGCATCCACATGGTTACACTAATTTATTAAAAACTTTAAATGGAAATAGGATACTATACTACTTAGTTCAAACATGAAAGGGAAGCTAAGTAGTGTGCAAAGGGTGAAAAATGATAAATGGAACATGGAGTGATTACTATGATTTTTTTTTAAGACTTATCTTTCCAATTCAATTCAGTTTACCTTGCAATTTTGTGTCATGATGAGACACCATTTGAAATTGAGGTGAGTGTAACTAGGAAATATACATCTATTGGTCAATTACAATAGGGCCTATTAAATAATTACCATTGTTTGTCAATTCATAAATTACTTGAATAATTAAGGTTTAATATAACAATGATGATGAGAATACACAAGAACTTATAGATGAGTAACTAGGAAATATAGATTTAAATCCCATTGATGAAGATGAACAATTATCTAATTCTTTATTTACTCTAGTTGGAGTGTGTGAAAATCAAGATATTTATTTGATACAAAGTAAGGGTGAAACATGCATTTATGCAGAAAGAGATCCACATGATATTTAAAATGGTTTTAATACCGTTATATCACTTTGGGACCTCAATGCTCGTAGAAATTACTACACCAACTACAGATAAAGTAAAAAGGTCACACTAAAAGACTCCCATAATTTCACATGTAAAAATATAATTACCAAATCCAAATTAGGGCATGTTCAAAATATGGTTTCTAAATAAGGTGTACTGTGATTAATTACCAATACACAATGTTACTCCTAGAAATATGGTTCCAAATCCAACACCAAATCATCATTCATCTCATTTTGTGCCTCTCATTATCAAACCAATTATAAATGGAGAACAATATACTAATGTTACACTCACTCATTTACATGAAGCTAATATATGCAGTCTACTCTTATTTAGTCTCTTTACTATGAGACACATTATCCTAACCAAGCTACATCACCAAAGAATTTCATTGGGTCTATCCCATTACCCATCACTCTTAGTCCTAAATCTTACATAACATTCTTTTACATTGATTGTATAATTGAGTAACATAATTTAGTTATCAAAAGATTATGGAAAATATCAATGCAATCTACTCTAGAAATGTAATTATGATTACCTCACGTTCTAACACGATGGTGAAATGGTCATAATTTCAAAGGATGGAATAATCTCAACACATGAGTAGGAATAATGGTATACTATACCATAGTTTTTGTGTATTACTAACATGCAAGGTATTGGATATGATAATTATACACAGTGGTATAATATTCCAATTATTGGTTTATCACAAAATAAATAAGGTAAATATACCCTTTATGCAAGAAATCTATTATACATATTCCTTATACATAGCTTCTTTGATTTCTTAACAATTACTATATCCCTTATCCAAACATTTTTATAGCCCATTGGTTTTATTTTTCACTTTGGGTGCTTACCCTCTTAAATTATAAAATTATTGGAACAATCTAAAACAAAAATCTCCATGTCACTCCACTTGCTTATTATTACATATTTTACAATGTATGACATTTACATGATCTAATATTATTAATTTTTACATGTGGTTTACATGAGCACAGTTCACCTCTTCACCATTTGAGAATCATGTACATTTTTACATATCTCACATATTTATACCACATTATTATGATTAAACATTACATATACATCAAGGTCCAAATTCTTTCCTTCCATCTTATCATGTTATGCTTTTGCACCTTATTGATAATTGTTTGTATCACTATCCCTCCAACTTCCTCTATATTTCAAACATTACTTCTTATCACCTCTTAATAACTCTTTTTTAGTACTAGATGTTGTAAAAAAATTCTATAAAATGGATATACATAAAAAATTTCAAATACCCATGCACTCCTCATGAACCCCTTGCATGGACTAAATTCGATAATTGAATTTATTATCATGTAATATTTTGATGAAGTTAACATTGTTCTTCATATACTAATGTACCTCAAATAAATAAAAAATAAAAAATAAACATAATAAATAAATAAATAAACATAAAAGGTAGTTTATTTATTTTCTCTAGTCCTTAAATAATTTTTGACAATCTACTGACAATTTCTAATTATATCCAATACATTAAACTAGCAAAATATGAATGTATTTTATGGGGGGTATATTTAATATGGTCATGCCTGGGACACCACAGATGCTCGTCTCCAATTTTTTCTCCTAGTACTAATTTCTTAACCAAAAACACAAATTTACATTACTAAATAGGTTATTTATAATTATATTATATTCATGATAGGCAGGTTCAAGTGAGTTTATTTCATGTAAGTAGGAATGTGTGAAGGGATGTTAGGTGGCTATGTTGAAGTTTATTGATAGGTAAGATGTAAAGTACAACTATAATAAAAGACATTAAATGAAAAAAATTTAACCATGTATATTTATCATGATATCACATTAGACCTTAAAATATTTACTTATTTTAGTATATCATCTTAAATATTTGTTAATTAAGATTTGAAAATCCGAGTGATTATACATTTTATGATACAATCCTTTTTGTCATTATATCATTATATATAATTTTTTAAACCTATGATCAAAACTTGACCTTTAGAATATAAATACTTGATCTTTAGAGTACAAATACCTAAATCTTACATATTATTATATGATTATTTAGTTTAAATTTTTATTAAATAAATATTAGATAAATGTTAGATAATACATGTTCACTACCTATTGCAAAATATTATGTATCCTTACTAATGCACTCCATCAATGAATCATGCATTGATAATACAACTATTCAGTAAATCACATATTAATAATAGAACTATTCAATAATTGAAATATATTTAACTTTTGGGACCTTTCTCTTGGTCTTTACAAGGATGACTCATTTTATTAATCCCAAAGTGTATACTAAATCTTTCAATTATCTTTAACTCGCGATTAAACTTTGCATCGTGGACCAATCAGAATGCATTATTTTTGGTGCATAAAAATATTTGTATTTTTTTAAAAGTTGAGTTGTACACTTGTAAACTAAAAATATGAAAAAAGACCCATATATTGATGTTTTGATTGGTTGAAACTGTAAATATGTTATTAAGGGGTAAAGTATGTTGATGCCATGCACAATACACATCAAAATGTGACATCATAAATAGTACCAAAAAATAATTGATTTGTCAGGTGAAAGGCTCAAAATATCTGTAGTGACCTCGTGTGTTATAAAGGCTCAAAAAATCCATTTATTTATGTCGTGAATAACTTGAAAATCAGTTTGCTATCCGATATATAATGTCGTAACTATATAAGCAGAGCAATTTCATTTTTTTTTTTTCAGGTCGGTAGATTGAGTCCCCGTCGGGTTTCATCTATTATGTCCCTATGCGGCGAGAGCTCAATACATGGTGTGTTACATTTTGTACTTTTGCTTAGCTAAGGACGAGTTCAAGATTTTGACCTTTATCTTCTTGAGGATGGCATCTTTCATGATTTTTGTATACTGGGATCTTTGTTTTTTCTTTTTTTCGTTTTTTATAATTATTAATACCCTTATTTGTCACAAACTAGCTTACAGACTCTAGAACTTGATCATAAAATCATTAGTTGTCATTGTAGTGGAAGTTCTAAATCTAAATGGCCAATCTGATTAAGGGAGTCGATGCAGCATTACTTCTGAAAGTTATAAATATGGTGACCATGTCATTAGGGATTTCTTATTGCATTTACCTCATCTTATCAGATGCATGCATTGCACTACTCAGTAAACAACGTGCATAGTGGGTTCCAGGAAGAGCTTTGGTTCTTAGTGCATTGACCATCCAAGTTCTTACCTATCTATATTATAATAAAATCAATGATTCAGATGTCCCTCATCGTAAATATGTAGCCAAGTTGCTTGGAAATCAGGTCGTGATTGACAGTGGAAGGGTTGTGATATGCATGTTCATTGGGTATATGCTACCAGGAATGGTTGTTCATGGATCCGCATAGGCCTCTATCAATATTGTAGTGCTACTTGTCAGTTTATTCATGGCTATTACTTCTGAACTTTGTTATGTACATAAGGCCAGAAATATACTTAGTAAGGTGGACTACAATTATGTCTATGAGTTTTATTTTAATTTAAAAAATAAACCAACTATAAAATTTTGATTCATTGTATCCAGCTCTATTTTCTGAACTACAATTATATGGTTCAATTTGTTTTTAGTCTCTACAATTTTAGTTGGCAAAACTATATGTTTTATGGTGAAAAAGAGGATTAATTCAGCAATTTATGAAAGGAATGGATCTGAGGCCAAAGAGGATAGATTCAAAGGTGATCTAGTATTGAGGTCATGGCTTCTGTGTCATATTCGTCAGCATTAGTATGTGATAGCTAGATCGTTATTGAGCTCATCAATAGGACTGCTGGTTACAATTTGCATGGTAATGTTGGTGACGAAAGCAGTGAAACTTAAATCTGTCGATTTTCTTCTTCATTATTATGATTGACTGGATTTATTGAGATACAGAACATTTGGACTACAGTGTGCCTTCATCCTACTGGGAGGATGCACATCTTACAGAGATGGTTCATAGTAGTCCGCTCCTTTCCGAAATTCTTTGTGAAGAAGGGCATCAACTATAAGCCAAGACGTTCTGTGAAGGATTTTTGGGTAAGGAGCATTATTGAGCTGATAGATATGTATGACATTCAATGGTGGCGCAGACACCAAAAACCTAAAGCTGAAGAGAAATGTAGTGGCATCAACATCACCTTTTTTACCAAATTGAGGTTTCATAAGTTGTATTATCTTTGTTGTACATACATAATGAATCCCTAACCAAGCAATTATTTTAATTTAAACTTCCATAGTTTTTTATTCATATTTAAACTTCGATAGTTTCAATTTAGTTCATTCTCTCAAATAAATATGTTGTAAATGACTTTACAATATGTTTATTGTGTCATGCTTTCATTTAAATATATATATATATATATATACTAATTAACTATGGTTTGTTTATTTTTATCTCCCAATAAATTAGTTTTAGATGCATATTATTTTATATCAAACAATAATATCAAATAATGTTCCAATGGCTATTGACAATGTCATAATTATACTTCAAATAATTTCATTATATAAAAATATTTTTATTTATGATAAATACATTGAGAGATTTAAAAAACAAGCTCATTATTGATTACAAAAACAAGTCTTTTGAGGCTTTAAGCAAGAGACCCAGATCACAAAGAATTTATTCTTCTATTTTATAGAAAAAAATTAGAGTAGGAAAAATTAACAATGTAAAAATGACATTGCATTTTGTCCTCCAAGTCACGCATGCATTTTTGCTGTGTTGACTTGACTATTGTTGATATAGAATTAATATTGAAAAAAATGAGTACGCATTCTATCCTCCAAACTAAACACGTATTTTGGGGTTGCCAATTTGTTCACAACCATAGTCCACTTGCATTCCACGTGTGCAAATGTAGGTAGTGTTAACAACAAATATTATTACTATGGAACAATTTATCATAGGAGTTCAATGACATCATAACTATTCTTAAATAATTTTACTTGATAAAAATATTCGCTCTATAATCAATATTCAAATCAAATTCTAAAACTATTATAAACTCCCGCTAAGAGCTCAACGCATAGCACCCTTGTTCTTTACGCGCCATCAATGTTGATTTGTAAGACTTTTGATCTCATGATGTTCAGAATTTACGTCATTTGATGTTAATGGAGTCAAGTCGGCACCCCTTAAAGGGGACCGAACTCATTATCACAACGATTTTGAAGATCATGTCGCAGGTGTACGCGTTAGACTTTGTAAGCAAATGACTAAACCATGATAGACTTTAGTTATCCATTCAAATCCAGTCCTCTCTTTCATCACTGCTTGTTACGTTAGAATACCTTGTTACGCACCGTACAGAACAAGGCAATATTTATGTTAAATGTCCACCACCATCAAAGATCGATAACAGAGATAGCAAAGAATCTGATAGTTCTATTAGTCATGCAATTCAAGTCTACAACTACTTACACATACGTAACCGACCGAACAATGGACTCACTCTTATTCTTGATCACCAACAATTTCGAAGAAGGGCGTCTCCTCTAAGATATTATTCATTTATCCCCATTCATCTATAAAATGTATCTCCAATGTGCAATGCTGTGTTATGTTTTTAACCTCATATTGCATTGTAAGAATCTAATCAAGAAGAGTAATGGAGAATTTCATCGAGGGAAAATTTGAGGAGCAAAAGCTCCAAGATGGTCATTTATTTCCTAGAGTTCTCCATCACAATAATTCTCAGGGAGAAGGGATTGCGACAATGTTAGAGTCCATAACGTTAGGGAAGAACAAAGCATGGATTGAACGAGAATTGCATTAGTTCGGAGCAATTATGTTCAGAGGATTCGGTTTAAAGTCGGCAAATGACTTCAATGGTTTTGTAGAAGCATTTGGATGGGAAGAGCAGTCGTACAAAGGGTCCGCCCCTCGAAATAACATTGTTGGAAGAGTGTGGTCTGCTAACGAAGCTCCTCTTCATCGACACATCTCCTTCAACTATGAAATGGCACTGGTAAATAATTACATAATTAATTTACTGAAAACTTACTTTATTGTTTTTATTGGAATAAAATAAGAGTTATATTATATTACGATGCAGACCAAAGAATTTCCATACAAAAAATTCTTTTTCTGCGGGTTGGCTCCTCCTGAAGGTGGGGAAACCGCGGTGGTCAAGAGCCACAGAGTTGCTTCCCACATGCAACACAACTTCCTGGAAGTCGTTCAACAACTCGACCGGCATAAAATATTCACTCACACTCTCCTCCCAAAGAAAGACAATTTGGGTTATTTCCTTGGCAAGAGTTGGCAATCTCATTTGCAAACAAACTAGAATTCCAAAACGTATGTTCAACGAATGCTTTTTGTTTAGAATTCCATCATGTTATTTATTTAGAGTACTCAACTAGTGCATGAATTATAGGGTCGACTATGAAGGTGGGAAGTTGGAGTGAATGGAAGACGGGAGTGCGAACATAATCGCAGGGCCAATTTCTCTCCAACAGAAGTTTATAAGGCTATGGAAATCGGAAAGTGTCGTTTAACTATATTCCTGCGGCTACATATGGAAACGCTGAAGCGAGACTGAACAGACTGATATGTGGAGATGGGTCTCCCGTTCCGAGCATGGTAATGGAGGAGAGCTGGAGAATAATGAATGAGGAAAGCGTAGATGTGAAGCGGGAAGCAGGGGATGTCCTATTGATTGATAACTTATCTTTAATGCATGCACGTAGGCCTTCCAAACCTTCTCGCCATATTTTATTTGCACCCTGCAAATGAAAGTCAAAAATAATAGACACTCGTAGAGTTCATTATATAGTTGTACATATTTTTGGGACAAACCAGAATAAAAGGACAAAAATACTTTAGAGTGACCCTTAATGAGCGGTTAATGAAAATTGAAGTATGGCCGTATTTATTTACTTATTTAATTTTGTTGCAGTTGTAAAATAAAATTAAAAGATTCAAAAGTGTAAATTTTAGGGCGAGCGGAAATATATTTATGGGTTAATATTTGATGTTTTTTCGATGAATAGTTTATAGTTATTATAATATTTGATTCATTTAATTAGTAAACATTTTTTTTTTAAACATTTATCTTCAACACAGATCAAAATAGAAGACATAAAAGTGTTTCAATTTTTATTTTGTTGATCAAGGGTCAAGATCCTCATATATATTATTAACGACTTAAATATCACATATATAAGAAATACTACCAAATGTATACAAACTCTTACCAACAACGGTCACCACTCGTCTCGAGAATAACCTATAGCTATTAATGGTCATAAGAATACAATCAATAGCCACAACTAGCTTCATATGTCTTTCATGAGATTTGACCCTGAGTGAGGCTTGAAACAACCAAGCCACTGTAACCATCTCATCCACATCTCATTATCTAAATGTGGGGTAATAAGCTTTTTTAAAGGGAGCCATAACCATAGATATTTTTGTAACTGGAATGTCCAAATTAATGATGAATATAATTCCTAGCTATGAGTTGTGGACTTGTCTCATCGCATTGAACATAGATTTCAAGCCACACATTGACCCATGTCACATTGAACACCATCCCAGTAGTGCATTTCATCAGATAATTTTCACTAATACCCTAGACCATAGCTTAGTATGGGAAGGATGCTAGAGATTGGTCATCCTAGAAATGGACCTTAAGACCTCCGAATTATAACACTTAGCTCACTCGCCATTAGGCTATTATCATTGGGTATTAAAATATTTGTTACCAAGTTTCTTTAAAGGGAAACAAAACCATAGATATTTTTATAACCAGAATGCCCAAACCAATGGTGAATAGTATTCTTAGCCATGGACTATGGACTTGCCTCATCAAATTGAACACATGTTTCAAGCCACATGTCAACCCTTGTTGCATTAAAGTGTTGATCCAGTAGTCTATTGCATTAGATATTTTTCATGAATAACCCATTGTAGTTTAGTGTAGAAACGATGTTAGAGAATGGTCATCCTAAGAATGGATCCTGAAACGTCCCACTTCCAACACTTAGGTGACTCTCCGCTAGGTTATCACCACCAAGTTTAAAATGTTGGGTAATAGGCTTTTCTTAAGAAAGCTAAAATAATAGACATTTTTATAATTGGAATGACCAAAGTAGTGGTGTTTAGTATTCGTAGCCATGGGACGTGGACTTGCCTCATCACATTGAACACAAGTTCAAGCCACATGCCAACCCCTATCACATTGATCACAAAGCTAATAGTCCATTTCATCATATACTTTACATGAATAACTAAATATAGCTTATTGTGGGAATGATGCTAGAGAATCGTCATTTTAGGAATGGATTTTGAGACCTCCTACTTTTAATACTTAGCTCATTCACTTCTAGGCTATCATAGTTGGGTTTAAAATTTGGATAATAGGATTTTTTTAAAAGAACCTAGAACCATAGACATTTTTATAAATAGAATACCCAAAATAAAATTGAATATTATTCTTAGCCATGGGCTATGGACTTGCCTTGTCAGATCGAACACAAGTTTCAAGCCACATCCTAAACTGCATCACATCGATCACCAAGTCAGTAGTCTATTACATTAGATACTTGTCATGAATAACTCATCATTTCTTAGTGTGGGAAGGATGCTAGAATATGGTCATCCTATGAATGAACCCTAAGACTTCCCAAATTTAACAATCAACTCAATCACTGCTAAGATATCATTATCGAGTTTAAAATGTTGGATATAAATATTTTTAAAATGGAACCACAATCATAGATAGTTTTATAACTAGAATACCCAAACAGTTGTGAAATGTACCTTAGCTATGGGTTGTAGACTTACCTCATCGCATTGAATAGAATTTTCAAGATACAAGTTGAATTATATCACATTAAACTCTAAGTCAGTAGTCTATTGCATCATATACTTTTCATGAATAACTCATTGTAGCTTTGTGATGTAAAAAAAATAGGCCAAGTTTTTGGAGGCCGTAACATTTGACCCATAACACTGTTTGAGCTCTTTCACATGTTAAAATGACCATATCTAAAATTTCATTACTATCCTGTGAATTTCTACCTACCTAGTAGTGTTTTTTATATTTTTTAGAGGCCATAAATGATCATTTGAAGGTTTGAAGTTATGATTTAATTATTTTACAAGTTTTTTCAATTTTTAGATATTTTATAATTTAAGGACCAGATGTTAACTTTAGTTGAATTACATTCCATAGTCTAATTATGGTGTTTAAAATATTTCAATATATTTTTAGAGCTATACGCGTTTGCATGGAAACTTACTATACATAGGAGATCCTAAAAATATGCATTTTTTATGTCTTAGATTTTTTTCAAATTTTGCATGTAAATTCTAATTTTGATTATAGGCTTATTTAAGTATGGTTTGGGTTTATAATTATTTCAAGTCATTCAATATGAATCAATTATTGGCCTATTGGAAGTTTTATTTCCTTGATAGTTTTTGTGTTTATTAGCTGGTATCAGAGCAAGTTTAAATCTTGGAGTAAATAATTGTCAGAGGTTGAAGAGGTGTTGTACAGATGAATCAAACTATACAAGAGCTGTAGAGAAAAGTTAAAAAATTAATAGAGGTTATCACCAATCAGTAGAGAATACAAGGTGGTGATGAGGAAGACACAAATCATGATGAAGATGTTGGAACAGAAGAATAACAAGAATAACCACCATCTATTGAAGAGAGGATGGTTTAGGTTTTGAAAGTAAATAATGAAGCAATCAAGGTTGATGTTTTAGATTATGGAGGCAATTTAAAATCAGAGGAATTGATAGATTAGATGAATAACATACAAAAATTATTTGAATGGAAGATTATGAGAGAATACAAGAAGGTAAAATTTGCATGCACAAAATTAAAAGATCATGAAATGATTTTATGGGATTACCTCCAGAAAGAGAGATAGAGGAAAGGTAAAGAGAAGATTAATTCATGGAAAAAGATGAAGAAAAAGCTGAGAGAGAAATTTCTTCCTATGGATTATGTATAAACCCTATATTGAAGATTTCAAAATTTGAGGCAAAAATATGACAGTATACAAGAATATATAGATGTATGTTATATACTTTCCATAAGAGTGGATCATGGTGAATCATAAGATCAAATGAATTCAAGGTATTTAAATGGTCTAAAATTTTCTATTCAAGATGAATTAAGTATGTATAGAATACTTAACATGGAGAAGACTTGTCAATTAGCTTTGAAGTTAGAAGAAAAATAAAATAGATAGAATTTTAGAATGACATTTCTTGACCCAAGAAGAGGTAGATCCCCTCTAATAAGGGGATGATGTGTGTTTAATAACACAAGAGGTGGCTTAAATGTCAATAAAGGTGAATCAGCATATGGTGTATAAAGGCAAGAGGATAATAGGCAAGGGTTTCAATACCAATAAAAAGGAAGAAGATTTCAAAGAGGACAAGGTTACAATGGTACTAGAAGATGGTTTCTGAATCAACTTAGTTCTTATGTTTGTTATAGATGTCAAGAAGAAGGGCACATAGCATTTGAGTATCCACACTATCAAGATAAAGAAAGGAGGCATGAAGATCGACCAAGAGTGAACTAGTTAAGGCTTAGATAGAAGAGTAAAAGATGAAAGTTGCACCAATAGATGTTGGAGAGAATATCATGATGAGAAGAACCATGATCACTCCAAGGAAGGAACAAGTAAAAAATAAGAAGGTGGTGATGCATGGCTAGGATCAATTTTTTTCAAATAATATGTACTTCAGGTGGAAAGGTATACAAATTAATTATACATGGTGGTAGTTTTGAAAATATGGTTTCAAAAGAAATGATAGTGAAACTAAATCTGTAATGTGAAAAACATCCTAATCCTTAAATAATTTCATGTTTTAAGAATGGTAATGAGGTTACATTGGATAAAAGGTGCTTAATCAAGTTATCTATAGGAAAAAGTTATAATGATAAAATACGATGTGATGTTATTACAATGGATGCATGTCATGTGTTATTGGGATGTTCATAATGATTTGATAGGAAAGCAATTTATGATGAAAAAATATACATACACTTTTTGGAAAGGTGGTACAAAGGTAGTTATGTTACCTCTTAAGGAGGAAGAGAAGACAAAAAACATGCTCTATACTAAAGAATTTAACCAAGATATGAAGCTAGTAGGTTGTTGTTATGTATTAATAGCAAAGAATGAAGAAACAAAAATAGTTCTAATACTAATAAAAACAACAATAGTGTTGAAAGAATATGTAGATTTTGTGCTTGATGAGTTACCAGATGGTTTGCCACTAAAAAGAGATATTCAACATCACATTGATTTGATTTCAGGATCAACTCTACCCAATCAAGTAGCTTATAGGATGATTTCAATAGAATATGCAAAATTAAATAAATAAGTTAATGAATTGCTAAAAAAGAAGGTGATAAGGGATAGTATGAGTCCATGTGCAACATTAGGCTTGTTAACTCTAAATAAACAAGGATGATGTAGAATGTGTTTGGATAGTATAGCAATTAACAAAATAACAATAAAGTATAGGTTTCCTATACCTCATTTAAATGATATGATGGATGCACTTGTAGGAGTAAAATATTTTATCAAGATTGATCTAAGGAGTGGTTATTATTAGATTTAAATTCATGAAGCAGTGTGTGTAAAACTTTGTTCAAGACTAGGGGTGGCTTATAAGAGTGGATGGTTATGTCATTCAAATTATTTAATGCACCTAACACATTTATAAGGGTGATGAATATAGTGGTACAATAATATATTAGTAAGTTTATCATTATTTATTTTGATGATATTTTGAAATTCGGTAAGACTAAATAAGAACACTTACAACATTTGAGAATGGTAATAGATTTGTTAAGAAAGGAGAAGTCATATTCAAATTTGAAGAAGTGTAGGTTTATGCAGAATAGTTTAGTATTTTTTAGATTTGTAGTTTTAGAAGATGTGAAAATGGATGAAGAAAAGAGAAAGGTAATTGTTGAGTGGCCTATTCCAAGAAGCACTCTAGAGGTAAGAAGCTTCTATGGTTTAGCAACTTTTTATGGAATATTTATTAAAAAATTTAGTACTATTGTAGCACCAATAATAGATTGCATGAGAGGGAAAGAATTTGCATGGACTACAGTAGCCACAAAATATTTTGAATTTTTTAAGAAGATTATAAAAAGAGTAATTTTCGCATTACCATATTTTAGTAAAGTGTTTCAGGTTGATTGTGATGCTTCATTTATGGAAATTGGTGTTATGTGGATTCAAGAAGGAAAGCCAGTAGCATATTTTAGTCAAAAATTGAATGAGGTAAGATCAAATTATTCTACATATGATGTTAAACTTTATGCAATTCTTCAAACATTAAGACATTGGATGCATTATTTGGTGCCTAAGGATTTGATACTATTTATAGATCGTGAGGCTTTGAAGTATGTGAATATACAAAATAAGTTAAATAGTAGGCATGTAAAGTGGGTTTATTCTTGTAGTTCTTAATAACATGGAAGACAACGTAAACTTATTTGAACAAGGAACTTTTCTTGCACATTTTATAGATTAGAATAAGAAATAGAGGGTTGCCATAGTTATACTTTACAGCCTCATTAATGCTTTCTTTTACAAGCTAGTTAAAGACAACGTATTTGTTTGAAGCTAAATCCAAAAATAAGAAAGTCAAGGAATTTGAAGCTTTGAGAAAGCATGTTGAAGAAATAATAAGAAGAATAACAAAAGGTAACAACATCAGGGCTAATCCACATAGAAGAAATAACATGAATAATTAATCAAATCTAAGGCTAAAACTTAATTCAAAGCTCAAGTTATAGCTAATATTGAAGCCAAAGATAAGGCAAAAGTAGAAGATAAAGCCAAGGCCTATGAAAACACCAAAGATAAATACCAATCTAAAGCTCAAATAAAGGCTGGAGAGGAAGCTAAAATGAAAGCTAAAGTAGAGAATAAGCCCAAGGTAAAGGCAACAACCAAGGTTGAGGAGCTTAAGGATGCACAAGTCCAAGTTGATGTAGCATCCACTAGTCACACTAAGGGCACTGATAAGATGTGTGTGTGTGTGTGTGTGTGTGTGTGTGTGTGTGTGTGTGTGTGTGTGTGTGTGTGTGTGTGTGTGTGTGTGTGTGTGTGTGTGTGTGTGTGTGTGTGTGCATGCATGCGTGTGCGTGTGTGTGTGCGTGTGTGCACGCGTGTGCGTGTGTGTGTGCATGCGCATGTGTGTGTGTGTGTGTGTGTGTGTGTGTGTGTGTGTGTGTGTGTGTGTGTGTGTGTGTGTGTGTGTGTGTGTGTGTGTGTGTGTGTGTGTGTGTGTGTGTGTGTGTGTGTGTGTGTGTGTGTGTGTGTGTGTGTGTGTGTGTGTGTGTGTGTGTGTGTGTGTGTGTGTGTGTGTGTGTGTGTGTGTGTGTGTGTGTGTGTAATAGATAAGGTTTATGTTCTTCATCACCAATGTAATAATATTATTAAATTTAATGGAAACATATCCTTATGATAAAATTGATGCAAATATCCAATAGTTCCAAACTATTAAAATATGCTTTTTATAGTTAAAAATCATAAAACACTATCATCTAATATTCTACGAATTGATTAGTTTAAGAAAAATGAAAAAAGTTTATTTTTATAGATATTTAGAAACAACTTATACACATAATTAGAAGCATTAATTATATCGGGCATCTCTTGAGAATGATTTTTTTAGGCTTTATAAATTTGACATGAAGGTGTTTTATTGACTTCTTGACATTATTTCCATGATTATGTAGATAAAATGTTTATATAAAATTTCCCCAAAGTCTATTGGTTTCAAAAGTTTAATTGAATTATTCTTCAAAGTATTCGGAGTATGTGAAGTTAATTTTGACAACGTCTTCTATCTTTAAGGTTGAGGGATTAATAATTTTCTAGAAATATTGTATCAAGTGCATAGTCAGTTGAACACCTATGAGATTTTTTAATATTTTATTAACTAATCTCTTCCCTTAGAAGTGCATATTTACATCCTCTACATAAAAATCATGCCAATTTCAAATGAATCCATACATCATACGTAGTACTGAATCTCATCGACATTATATTTTTTTACATGATATTTTTTGTCTTTTCATGGGTTCAATCCTTAGCCACAATCGATGTCACTCTAACATTTTTGTTTTCATTAATTGATCAATAGTTGTAAATAATGGATCTTTTAACTTTAAAAATATATACCATATTTTTTTCCAATACTTTTACCATACTTAACATTTAATATATTTAATAATTAATAACTATAATACATTTTTCTTAAAGGCAAAGTGGCATTTTTAAAATGACTATACTCTTAAAACAAGAGTCAAAATATTGGATGAGAAAGTTGAACATGTAGAACAAAAATAGCCAAACGGTTCGATACATGCCACCTCATAACATCAACCAAAATTATCCAAATAATCCTATAACCCTCTCAATTAATTTTAATTTTAAGATCTGAGAGTCATTTGCAATGTTTTCAATCTCTTCTTTTCCATCCCTTTTTTAATACTAATAATCATCCAATCACCACCTCTACTTGCTTCAAGTAAGATAGGAATGGCTACTTCTAAAACATTGATTGATTGAATTTTTTTAATAAACCCTTAGCCATTACAACCATAGTAGTCTCTGATGAAGCAATATTATTTTTTGTCGCAAATTTGGGTTTCAACAAGGCACTACATGGATCATATTCCCTCTCCACACAAGGCATAGTTACTTTTAGTATTGGATTTATGACTTCATCTGGCATTTTTGAGACCTCACTCGCATCATCTAAAGTTTTGATCCTCTTCAAAACTATCTGTGCTATTTGAGTCAATCTCTACAGGGTTCCTTCCAACACAAACCCCCAAATCTATGCTTAACCACAATGCAAGCATTGGATAGATGACCAGTTTTAAAGCATTTTTAACAACAAAAGGGTAACCCCTCATAATTGATAGGGTTGTTTCCACTTTTATTCTTGAATCCTGAAATTACTATGAGTTGGATGTTTTTTTTTAAAGATTGAAAGTAATTAAAATATGACTAAAAGTAGAATGTTGCTTTTGTTTTTAAGAGTGGTCTACATAAAAAAAATCATCCAAAGTATTCCCTATGGATTTAAAAGAGAAATTAGTCTAAAACTAGAAAGATAGATGAAGTAGCCTTACCCAGGTTAATCTAATATTAAAAGATTCAGTGATTGGATCAGATGATGGAAACCAACGATTCTATTGAAGAAAGCTTTGGCCCCAATTCCCAATCTTGTCCTAGAATATCTCTCTCATGTCCTTAACAAGATTAAAAACAATAAAATACCTTCGACACATGGAAAGAGTTCCAAATTACCTTCCATAATAAACTTCCATTGTTATTCAATCTATTTTTACAAGTGAAATTCGGACATGATTATTTGATTATAAATTAGTATTATTAATCCAAAAACAAGTTCACTTATATATTATAATTAAAATCTATATTTTTTATTTAAATTTAAATACAAATCAGTATTCTATAACATATTTTAAAAAATCAATATTTCAATATATGTAATTATTTAAATAGTTTAAGGTGTTCCAGCATAACCATTGCATTTGCTCCCTTCTACTTCTAACAATTCGGCCGCCCCCGTCCCCCTTCCCACACTCCCCCACAGACATATATATATATATATATATATATGAGAGAAAGTTTTACAAAGATAGGCGATACTCACACTTTGAATGTTTATGTCACATCTAATACAATTGTGCACCAACCTTTCTCATTAATTTGAACATTCAAAATTCCATAATAAGCATACTTTTGAACCGATGTTCATTTGTTACTATTCGTGAGTATCAACACTTTCTTGCACCTTAAATGGAAACTGTGGGTCTTTACAACTATTCATGTAAAGGAAGACTCGTCCCTCGTTTTATTCTTTAGCCACCATCAATATTGATTTGTAAAAGCCCCATAACAGTGGCTCTAGTTTCTCACCTTGTAATAAGCATAAGACTTTTAATTTCATGATGATATAGAGATTTGGAATGTAGAATTTACCTCATTTGATGTGCGCGGGAGTAGATTTTAAAAAGAGTGTCGCTTTACCGTGTTCCCTTCACTGGTGTACGCGTTAGACTTTGTAAGCAAAAGACTAAACTATTATATACTTAAATTATCCATTCAAATCCACTCCACTCTTCCAAGACTGGTGGTTGGGTTAGAATCACTTGTTCATACGCCGTGCATAACAAGGCAAGAATTATGTTAAATGTCGGCCCCCATCACAGATCGATCAATGAAGCTGGTTGGTCTGTTAGCCATGAAATTCAAATGTACAACTACTTAATCATACGTAACCAACCAAACAATGGACTCGCACATTCTTGACCACCAACAATTTCAAAGAAGGCCGTCTCCGGAGTTCTTCTATTCATGTATCCAATTCATCTGTAAAATTTATCTCCAATGAGCAATGTTATATTCTGCTCTTGAGCTTCCATTATATTGTAAGAGTCAAATAGGTAATAATAATGGATAATTTAATACAGTGTAAAATTGAGAAGCAAAAGCGTATTTATCATATTGTTTATTAGAATAAAATAAGAGTTGTGTTATATCGTTTTATACCCAGAGGGTGGCGAAACAGCATGTATGAAAAGTCAAAATTACTATCTACACGCAACATAACTCTACTTTGCAAGAGTCAGCAATCTCATTTGTAAATACTTTTGTTTTTTCTTAGAATTCCATCATGTTAGTTATTGAGTGTATTAAACGAGTGCATGACTTACAGGGTCAAAGATGGAGGTGGGAAGTCACAGTGGACGGAAGATGGGAGTGCAAACATAATAGTAAGGCCAATCCTTGCTACCAGCTATTTTGAAGGTTACGGAAATCAGAAAGTGTGGTTTAATTATACTCATGTGGCTATACACGAAAACGCTGAAACGAGATTGAACAGATTGATATGTGCAAATGGGTCTGGCATTCTGAGCAGAGTAACGGAAGAGAATAGAAGAATAACGAATGAGGAAAGTGCAGACGAGATGTGTTGTTTATTGATAACTTCTGTAATGCATGAATGAAGGCCTTGGAAACCTCTTTGGCGTGTTTTAAGAAACCCGTACATGCTGCCAAAAAGCATGCTCATTGTTCCCGAGTGTATTTGTACGAACCGTCCATGCAATAAGTATTAGTGTCTAAATGCATTCTGGGCTACCCAAATTCTGAAAAAAAATATTATTAAAATAATGATAGGTTAAAAAAAGATTGAACATTTGTTTAAATCCATGCACGTCAACCTTGAAAAAATTGCTTAATGACAATAAGCAATGATGAAAGATTTGATATGAGAAATTTACGTTTGATGAAATATTTTCTTGGTATTAAAATATTTCAAACAAATGATGGACTTTTCATCTGTCAAGTTAATTATGCTACTGATGGTTTGAAGAGATTTAAGATGTATAAATTCTAATAAATATCTACCCTTGTTGTATCAGGTTTGAAATTGAGTGAAAAAGATAAGAGAAATAATGATGATTCAACATTATATAAAATACTACTTGCAAATTTGATGTATTTGATTGTAACAAAACCTGGCATATGCATGCAGTGAGTCTAATTTCAAGGTTCATGGAAACTCAAGAAGACATGAAATGGTAAGTAGGAAAAACAATTTTGAGATACATAAGTGTATTACGAGAACATGTTATTTCATATATATAATCAGATAATTGAATTTAATTGGTTATATAAATAATGATTTTACTGGTAACATTGATGATAGAAAGATCACTTTAGAATATGTTTTTTCATTTCAGAGCAGAACTAGTGTCATGGGCTTCCAAAAATATTAACCCATTATAACTCTTTCAACAATATAACTAAAATATGTAGCATCTATATTGATAACATATCGTGCAATATGAATAATAAGAATAATTTTAGACTTGAAGCAAGAGCGAGGAGGAGCAACAATGATCTTTTATGATAATAACTCAACAATAGCACTATCAAAGATTTGTGTTTTTTTCAAAGAATTGGAAAAAAAATTGATTGAAGATATCATTTTATAAGATAACTCATCCACAATGGAAAAATATATATATTTTTTTTTCAAAACTGCTTATCAAATTACAAATATATTCATAAGTCCATTAGCTTAGGATATTTTTCAGCATCTGAGGGAAAGTTTGCGTGACATTAATAAGTGAATTCAAACTTAGGGAAGTGTTGAAAATATAAGCTTGACATTATATGTATTTAATATGTGTATCTCTATTTTTATTTTAATAATTAATATTCTTATCTTATTTGATGTATTAATATATTCCTTATATTTGATGTATTAATGATGATCCATCATATTTAATGTATCGATCATTTTTAATATATTATGAAACCTTATAGAGTAAATTCTAAATAATTTGTAAAGAAATATATTGGGATCATTTTGTAGAGATAAAAAGTGAAGAAAGGAAGCCAATAACAGAATAAATATTATATGAAACAACTCATATTTTAATAGAATTTTTTATTTAGTTCATTTTTAAAAGTATGTGTGTGTGTTAGTGTATGTGAGAATTTTATTTAGATATGTATTATAATATAGCTGGTCAAAAATTTGATGTAAGATGTTGCATATACTAGTATAGGCCATGTACATTAGATTGAATTGCACCTGTTCACAAAAATGGTAAGGTAGCACTTCACTTCTATTTCATGTGCATATTATTTGTGCCCAATTAGAGAGTTCGCATCACAAAATAATATTGTCGAATATGGCTTTCTTTCATATTTGGAGAGTGGATAAATTTGTTTATATTTTTAATAATATTTATGTTTTTGTTGATTTCATACCAAATTCTAACTACCCAAACTATCGGTTTCATATATTTCCATTTATCTTTCCTTCACACATTTTGAAAATTGTTTCACCAAATATTTTAATCACATATTTACATGGCCAATAAGATGAGATCCCTAGATGTTATAGATCTATATCTTGACTTTAAAGATGAAGTGGTCTTAATATACATATGTGTTATGTAAGATCAATTATATTGTATGCTTTTAGTTCTAATTTGTTTTTTATTTTTTATATACACATTATTAGTTCTAAAGGGGTGATTAAAAGAATCAATTTTATTTAAATTTCAATTAATCTATTTCATTTTAATTCATTAAAATTCTTTATTTTTTATATATAAAACTATTTACAATTTCTATAAAATATACTTATGAATTTGTTAACCAAAAAAATATGAAAAAAAACTATTTATTTATATTTAATTGGTTAAAATGATGGAAATGTTTTTATAAAATGGAAGAATGACATCATAAAAATAAATAGGGACTCATTTGTACTTGTCAGGATATTGAATACAAAATGAATAATGTACAATAAAATTATACAGTCTATGTATAGGATAGATAGGTTAGGTTACCAATTTTTTGAGAAGATATGGTAAACTACAAACAAAATATATGGGACATGACATTTTCCCACATGCAATGCCAAACATGACAATTATTGTGTATGGGACTCTATCATTTATTTGGGACTCCATACAATTCCACTATGTCAGCAGGAGTTCACTTGCATTTATATTAGGAATTGAAGTCGTACATTACATGTTCTGATTGGGATTAAAGTCATCAGGATTTAGAGCCTGATTACAACTGTGAGCATTGCAACATGATTGCCAAGGCTTCAGTGATAAAATACTTTCATTATCCATTAAAGAAGCTTAGCACAATTCTATAAAGACCCCTTTGGAACTCTTATCCTGACTAAAATTAGCCAGTGGGAATCAAACAAATTTCAAAATATTCCATGTTGTAAAGCAGTGAGACCCAATCAGAATTAAATTTCTGATTTACAAAGTGCTTAAAGTAAGCCACACTTTCCCATCGAATAATAAATTTCAAAGTTTTAACTCTTCAGGATAATGGCCATATATTAAAATTTGATTTGACTTTCTCTTTAAAACCAAATAAATGATTTAATTAATTAATTAAAAATTGATTTATTTAAATTTTAATTAATTTAATTTTAAAATTAATCTAATTAAAATATAAATAATTTAATTTTTAATTAATTTATTTAATTAATTTTTTCAACTTAAATTGATTTAATTATATTGTTCTCACCAAATAATGGAAGTCCCTTCGAACTCAAATGTTCAATCACCAAAGCAACACTTGCATTTGTGATTGCATGGCATTTGATTTTATCTTTACATAAATGTCTTCTAAACAATAATTGAATTTGAAAAGAAACAAATGAAATTCATTTTGAAATGATTTTGCAAGTAAAATGCCTAGTAACAAGATTTTTTTTCTTAGCATATCCACGTAATGAATATATTCACAATAAACTAACGAATATTTTATTTGTTATGTTTCTGTGTTTGGTCAATTAGGAAAAGTCTAGTGAATAAATGCTTCTGCATTTTCAGGTTGGCTCTCATTTCTTCCCACATAATCTCGAAGTGTTTCATTTGAAAAGTAACTTAGGGTTATGATTGTGGATAGGGTTGGATAATAGTTATTTGTCTATATAGTCTTGTGTTTTGCATACATCTCGAAATGATTCTACATAAAACTATATAAGTTTTTATTCTTACATTTTGAACTATGAAAGCCTCACATGAATAATGTACTACACACACATGCTATATTAAATAATTTATAGTTAATCCATTCTTCATTATATTGGCCACATGCTCAACATAAATTACATGTTCTACAACCAGCGTAAACCAATGTATTTGTAGGCAGGACTAGGTACTGAATCTTATTGCATAAAATGGTTTAACTACACACATTAAAACTGTACATACAACCTATTGTAAAATTGACATAGTTATTATGTTTGTGATTTTTTACTCCTATTAAACTTAATTATTTATAGATTGTGAATCATCAATTGATATTTCATATTTTACTCTAGATATATGTCAAATGGTAAAAATTTGTGTTTTGATTATTAAAATATATTTTAATTTGGTTAACAGTTATATATTTATTTTGCACATCCATCTTACAATTTTTGCAAATACAATACTACTTCTCACTCCTCCCATAAGGACTTGATGCATGGAGTCCTGATTTGAAATATCATTTTTTTGTAATATATTTTAATTAAAAATATAATTTTTTAAATCATGGACAAATCAGAATAATTATATTGAATTAAAAAAATATCATAATTTCATAATTCTAAAACTAACTAACTAACTAACTAACTATCTATCTATCTATCTATCTATCTATCTATCTATCTATCTATCTATCTATCTATCTATCTATCTATCTATCTATCTTATCTATCTATCCTATCGAACTATAGTTTTATATTTCCATAGATATATCCATCTATCTATCTATCTATCTATCTATCCAACCATCCATCTATCCATTAGTCTATCTATCCATCCATCCATCTATCTATCCATCTATCTACCTATCCATCTCTCTATCCATCTACCTATCCATCTATCAATCAATCTATCGATCCATATATTGATCCATCTATCTATCTATCTATCTATCCATCCATCTATCCATCTATTGATCCATCCATCCATCCATCCATCTATCTATCTATCTATCTATCTATCTATCTATCTATCTATCTATCTATCTATCTATCTATCTATCTATCTATCTATCTATCTATCTATCTATCTATCTATCTATCTATCTATCTATATGTCAATCCATCTATCCATCTATCTATCTATCCATCTATCCATCTATCGATCCATTTATTGATCCATCTTTTCATCTATCTATCCATTTATCTATACATCCATCTATCCATCCATCTATATATTGATCCATTTATCAATTTATCCATCTATCTATCATTCCATCCATCCATCTATCTATGTATCAAATTATCAATCCTTGTTATAATTTAAAAACCCATATAAAATCCCATAAATAAATTGGTAGCTAAGATGAGAAATAATCGATGGTCCTTGTATTATCATTCACATACGACAAGAAATGATAAATAAAAATGTTAATTTATTATCCATTCAAACTAATGAAGTAAACTAATTCATTCTTGTTGTATTCTTATTTTGAGATTTATTTATACTGTAAGAGCCTATAAATTTCATTATATATTTTAAGAGTCTAATCAGTAATAATAATAGATAATTTCGTCAAGGGAAAAATTGAGAAGCAAAAGAGGATGTATCATGTTGTTTATTAGAATAAAATAAGAGTTATGTTATATCATTTTATATCTTGAGGGTGGAAAAAAATATGGGTGAAAAGTCACAGTTGTTGCCCACATGCAACACAACTTTCCTTGGCAAGAGTTGGCAATCTCATTTTCAAACTAACAATCAACTCTTGTTTTTGCTTATGATTCCATAATGTTATTTATTAAGATCAGTGAACTAGTTATGCATGAATTATAAGGTCAAAGATGGAGGCAAGAAAAAGTAGTGTATGGGAGATTAGAATGAAAATATAATAACATGAAAAATCCCTACCATCAAATGTTTTGAAGGTTATGGAAATCTGAAAGCCCAGTTTAATTAAAATAATGTAGCTATGTATGGAAAGGTTGAAGTGATATATAAAAGGTTGATAAGCAGAAATGGGTGTGGCATTACAATTAAAGTAATACAGGAGAGGTGGAGAATAATAGGAAAGTGTATATGTGATGTGTTATTGCTTGATAACTTTTGTAATGCATACGTTAAGGACTTACAAAAATCTTTGATGTGCATTAATAATACCATACATCCTACCAAAAATCACACTCATTTCTCTTGTGAGCACATTTACACAATGCTTCCATGAAACAACTTGATCTTTAGCAAAATCTCACTTTTATAAGGATTTGTTCAGTGTGTGTGGTATACTAGTGCCTTTAAAAAGGGATCCATGTTAAAATATAGATAGACAGAGGTGTTTATGTGTCTTGAAAGGCCTTTTTATATATTTTTGATAGAGGAAAGATATGGTTATCATGTTGTTGCAATGGTCAATTATGTTATTTAACAACTAGTGGGGAGGAGGTACGATTTATGATTCTTCACCCTGTCAGGAGGAATCACTTATTCTTATGAGATTGTTGAGCCATGGTGGGTGTCTGCTTAGAAGACTCAAATATTTCTATTGGGCCATAATTTGACTAAGCTCAGTTTGATCATAGTTAGGTTTGTTTACCTACAAGATCTTCCTTTGGTAGAAGTGGTTGTGTGTTTGATTTAGACTTATAGTTTGATGGCTGGGATATTTTTGAACTTACAAAGAGCTCTTGTCTTAATCAAGAAAATTTCCACTATTTTGGATCATCATCTATTTGTCCTGTTTTAGGTTGTATTGGCTCTTGACCCTTCGATGTTTAATGGTGGGTACAACCTATAGACCTTCTTGTTATTTAATTTGGAATCTTTTTGCTATAGATAGACTCTTCAAGGGTGATGGGTTGGTCTATGATGGGAAGTACCTTTCTTGGTATATTTAGTTTTGCTTGGATGGTTTGGGCCATTTGCTTTTAGTGGTGGCTCCCCTCACTCTTAGAATGGTTTTGCCTACCTAGTGTTCTACCCTATTATATGTTAGATCTTTATGATGAATTCTTGGGGAGATTTTTAGGTTAGATAATTTGTTCTTGAAAAAATAAGCAAGGAAGGTAGGGGTTGAGAGGCATATAAAGTTATAGAAAGAGAAAGGTCCAACTAGGAGACATGCAGGAAGGTTTCCCCATCTCCAAGAAGAAGAAATTTTTATAATACATTATAAGAATGGTTTAACACTTTGTTTGTAGGTTCTTTAGTGATGTTAATAATAATTTTTTAGGTTATATAATCTTAAGGTATTATTTTATAATCCCAAGAATTTTTTTAGTTTTCAAGTTCTATCTTGTTACGGGCTTTGTTCGACCAAGTTTATTTTTAATGCTGGCTATTTTTCATAGGCCTATTTGTGAATTCATTTAGGAATCCTAATCTATAAAGATATGGCTCTAGGGGTTTTGTGAAAAATCCTAGATTTTTTATTACAATTTGGCTCCCTTTGGAAGCCGTAGTAGCTCTTTGTGTTACTACCCCCTATTTCTATCCTCAGATGGAAGGGAGGGCTTAAAAAACCCCCACATGACTTGTTTGTTATGGTTAAGGGGTCCAACCTTAACCCACTTGTGGTTAGATCCAGTTTTCCTTTTTAAACTTGGGAGGATATTTGTTTGATTTGGGTCTTCTCAAGACCTATTGGCCTTATTCTTCTCTTGTTTGGATGGTTCTCGATCCAATCAAAATCTATTTTTTGAGACATGAGCCTCTTTTTTTCAAGTCCATCCTTGTTTCTGCACCAACTAAAAAATATTCTTATTTTATTTCTTGTTTTTAGCTTGGTTTTGAGTTGGTGGCTATTTCATTTCCCTATTGTCTTATTTATCTTGTTCTTTATTTATCCTTTTAGGGAAGATTGGGTTCCATACCACTTATCAAAATTGGGTTCATCTATAATTAGAACAAATCAAATAATGATAGGTTAAATAAAAGAGATTGTTTTAAAATGCTCAATAATATTATGAAAATAGAGGTTTGAATCTCAAATTTTTATTTGCATATTTGAACATGAACAATACTTAAATTGTAACTAAATAAAGTCTGACTTATTAATTGTTTTAATTTTCAAATAGCTAATAACTAGTGCGAGCAGAAATATTATTACTCTTTCAAATAATATAGATTGTAGCATAGAAAAGATGTTTTTATTAAATACAAGCACAATGTGTATAATCCATTCCTTTCTAAAGCACAGTGCTAAGAAATCATCTAATTCAAACTAGGGGTGAGATTGACATAGGAATGAGGGGAGCAAAATGAAAAGTAATGCCATCAATGACAAGTCCAAAACTACTCACACATATGTAATCAACCACATATGTCACAGTGGTTTTGATGGTGCAGACTAGTCCCATTATTCTTGCTAGCTATTCACCCATAAAATTAAAATTGAATGGGAAAGAAATGGTATATCACTAATTAAGATTCAAATCAAAACATGTAAAAAATTTGATTTGGGATGTTCCATATACTTTAGATTGAATTCAACCCATTCAGAAGAATAATTTGGTAACTATTCATTTGTGTTTCATCTGCCCAATTGAAGACTTCACATTTCTTCCCTATTTTAAAAGTGATATTCTTTACAACATCACTTCACCTTCATTTCACTCCAGTCTCTAACTATGTGATAACTAGCAGTTACCTCGAAGTTGTAAAGTAAACTAGAGGAATTGTATATTTTTATTTTGCAATTATATATATTATGTATTCATATTAATGTATCAAATATTTATAAATATCATCTTATATAATATATAAATCATATGAGTGGAAATAATCTCATAATTAAAGAACTGTTTACATAACACTTGTTGATTTTTTTAACTTGACCCAACATAAACATCACTATTGTCAGTTACCTAATAAAAAACACTACATATAGAAATTTATTAAGTATTTACATTCTAGAGGTAATAAAAATTGAAATTATATAAATATATATAACAATAATTAATAACTGTAAGAATTAATAAAATTTCAATTCTAAAATTAAAAAAAATTAAATAAGAATAAATATTTTCAACCAAAGTAAAATCCTCATGAAATCCAAATGCATCCTAACTAAAATATGATGGGATATTTATTAGATGAATAAAAAAAGACCAAACATATTGTAAGGATGAAAGACACCATTCATGACTTCTCAAAGTGACAGTAAATGTTGTCATCTAAAACCCCCATAGCCAATCATAAATTATACTAACCAACTAAATGTGGGTCTCCCTCTATCCTTCCCATCAATTCATAATAACACAAAATCAAATATGTGCCAACTAATGTATAATAAAATTCGTGAAAGAATGAAATAAAGTCACTTTCATGACAGAATTGTTATACATATGTCTTGTCCACATGTTAGAGACATAATGTTGCCACACCCTATCAACTAAGTCGATGTCAAACAAAAACCCACATAAAATTAAAACCATTTGAGTGTGGTGTGGAGTAAATTGGATGCATGGAGAGAGTGGGTAGAGGCAAGGAAAATGCCCATTGTATTTTCAAGTCAATGTTATTTATCATTTTTATACATTGACACCTTATATAGTATTTGTTTTACACAGGCAAAGAAAATTCAAAAAAAATTAACAAAGACATAACATGGTAGAGAATCTAATAAAAGAGTAGTGAGAGCATTAAAATTAAGGTATTTCATAGCCATGTGGTAGGGTAAAGTTTTTCATGAATTTATTGACCATGTTTTCCATTCACATGTGCCAAACTGCCTGTGTCAGAACATTCTCATCCTCCAGTTCAACCTATTTTTTTACAAAGAGAGATTTGATAGGGTTTTACCATTTAATTTCCTCGCATATTATGTAGAGTTTCAAGGGTTTTACAGCTCAATATTCTCATTTTTTAGGTTGGGAATGTTGATAATAAAGATGTGAGAGCTGGTATACTATTTGTTGTAAGTTCAAGAGCAGAAATAGCATGAAGGGCACCACTATTAACAATGGTTACAAGGTATCATGTAAGAGAGTAGACTACATATAGATATCACCCCATATTTTTTGTCCTCTGGTATGGTTTTTGTATTTTGAAGGATCTTGTGTTCTAAGGTGTGATATTTGTATTATTTTTAGGATTTTATAACTGATGCTTTTCTTATTTTGGTACAAATATTTTTTATGGGGTTTTTAATAGGGCATTATATTAAAGTGGTCTTAATTGGCGTTAAAGCCACTATAATTTGAAAACTTAAAATT
>JARHVA010002907.1:2117500-2147500 GCA_037957365.1 Torreya grandis
AAAATTTTATATTATATGCATGAATATAAAATTCTAGTATACGATGCACCTTCAATAAGTCATTACCAAATAAAATGTAAATAATGCCATATTAACAACCAATTATAATGTAATAAATGCATAATTATGAAGTGGGGAAATCAATAAATATAAATAATACCTTACCAAGTCTCCAAATTCCTAATCAAATAAAAAGATCCACCAAAGAAGTTCTACCAAAAGTACAAAGTACTAATCAAAACAAAAGGCATATCAAGGAAGATATGTCACACGTAAAAATTTAACAATAAATGGAAGAGCCTATTAAGTAGATAATTATTATGAAAGGTTGCTGGAGTTTCACCATAATGTGATATTTACAAGGATAACTTGCATAGTGGAGATCACAATAGGTGATAAAGATACATAAATCATACAAACCACATACAACATCTTTAATTAGATCAAAATATGGGTGAAGAATCTATACAAACCAACATGACCTTAGTTCATATCATATAAGATTATAGAGTAAATCAAAATAGAGTACTTGACTATACATACATCATACATAAAAGAAAATATGGGAAGACCATAACAGGATAAAGACTATTAATCTCTATCAACATAGTGAACCTAGTTTTTTTACATAAAAGTACTATTTATATTATTTCAAAATCATAATGGCTCTTCATCTTTGAACCTTTTGATAAAAAATGAGAGAATTATTACATTATTTGATTATCTGATCAGACATTCAAGTCTAAATAAGTACAAAACTACATAAAAAGACAAAACCAAACACTTTACACATGTGTTTATCTTATATACTTCACATTTTTAGAAAGTTACATTATACATCCAATATTTTCATGGAATTTTTTATTTGTCTCAACATGGTGGGATGTGCAAAGAAACATAGATATGTGTTGGGAGGATACCTAAGAAATTTTGTGTACAAGGTTTTAACTACAACCAATATTGAAGTAGAATGGCACTTCTTTAGAAAAGATCAATGTCCTGAACTACACATATATTAGTTCATGGATATATGGAATAAATAGGGAGTATAACCTAGATATTGGGCACACATATTTAGTCATACACTTGCACCTCTTCTAATATCCTGGTACATGCATCAAGACTGTAGAAGAGAAACCAAATAATAGTCGTAAGTTCAACAGGACTTTATCCAAAATTTTGTATTTTAAGATGATAATCCTTTAGTAAAAAATTATTGAAAAAGGATTAAAAATATTCTCTATCACAGATGTGTGAAAGATCTAATAAACATTACTAAATCATCTTCTCATTGGTGAAGCTACACAATATCTTGATTTTGCACTACCCAATTACAAAGATAATAAAAAGGAAAAGCTTGAGATTCAGCCCTATAACAAAATTAAAAAAATGATCTAATAGAGTTTATTAACAATGATAGTGATGGGGATCTTGATTTATAAGGGTTATTTGAACCACATCATGAAGAGGAACTCAAACTAGTATAAAGTGAAGATTAGGTATAAGAAGAGAAGTTGTGTAATACTGACATTCCACAATGGGAAGGAAAATTCATTTTACAATATACTAAGCTAAGTGGATAGGGAAAAGTATATCATGAACCATTTCAAAATATGTAAAGAAATATTGGAATAAAAGTGGCCCCTGAGCTTTCATTGGTGAGAGATTACTATAGACAAGAGTAGATCTTTGAATCCATGCAATTTTTAAGAGACTACCGGGATGTGTTTTCAAGTAATTTTTTAGAGGTCAAAGGCATAGATCCATCCTTGGGAGAGATGCACATCGATTTAAAGGAATACATGGACCCAATTAAAAAGAGACCATATATACTTAATCGTAACATGAAAAATAAAGTAATGGTTGAATTAGATCAAAAATTTTGGCATTACATGCTAGCTAAACCTTTTTAATTATTTATGAATCAATAGGAATTGTGATACCTGGTTAATAAATATAGGCTTGGGGGACAGATCTCTAGGTGGTTGATGTTTTTACAATATTTCCAATTATGAATTTATGTGAATATAGGATGGTAAAATGTGAGGCCAATTCATCTCCAAAGACTATAGAAGGGGGGAAGAACCAGAGGAACTCAAAGATGAATCACTTGGTTTGCATCTATTTAGAATTATTGTAGTTCCTGATAACATGGAAGACATCATAAACTTCTTGGAATAACGAAATTTTCTTCCATATTTTTTAGATTAGAATAATAAATATAGGGTTACCATAGTTATACCTTATAGCCTCATTAATGCTTTCTTTTATAAGCTAGTTAAAGATAATGTATTGTACAGGGTAGCTGTAGAACACAAGCGACCCCAATTACTTCAAGAAGCTCACCAAGGCATTATAAGAGGAAACATAAAAGGAGATGATACTACCATGAAAATACTTCAAAGTAGTTAATAGTAGTCTACACATTTTTAGGATATACATAGAGCTACTAAACACTGTGACATCTATCAATGAGTGGGTAAGCCTAATCAATGAAATAAAATGCCTTTGGTTCCTATAATTGAAAAAAAATCATTTTGAATAATAGGAAATAATTTTTTTGGGAACTATATCTCCCTTGATTTTTCATATTCATGCTAGATACATTATCATGACAATCAACTATTTCACAAAATAGGTATAAATCATTGCTATTTCAAGCTATGGTACGAAGGTTGCTACCATGTTCTTATATGAAAACATTATCACATGGTTTGGATGTCTAGTTAATATGGTAAGGGATAGAGACATGCATTTTATCAATTATACTATTAATGCTCTCATGGAAGAATTCATGATATCACACCATAAAAGTACAACTTACCATTTGTAGGCTAATGGTCATGTAGAAGCACCATATAAAATTTTGGGTAAGATGCTAAAAAGAATTGCAATATCCAGATAAATGATTGGGATGATTGTATTGATGAAATTATATGGGTCAATGACACTCATTAAAATCATGCCACCATATTCACTCCCTTCCAATTAGTTTATGGCATCATGGCAATAATGCCTATGGAGTACATTGTACCCAGTCTATATATTGCAATGAACATGATCTTAGGGGATCAAGACTCATTAAGTGCATGATTGCTAGATTTTAGGAAGATGGAATAATATATGGTATAACCATAGTGGACCCAATAAATCAATAAACAAATTTAGAAAGAATGGCATGATCATAATCTATAATTTAAGCAATTCTACCTAGATAAAACTATATTTCTTAATGAGATTAAATATAAATCCTTCCCACGAAAGCTATGCATATGATGGAAAGGACCCTATATCATTATCTAATTATCACCATAGGGTACCATAATCTTAAAATATTTAATCTCTAATCTTAAGACATATGATCTTCAATCTCTATCATACTATTAAAAATTGAGTGGGTGTTGAGTATCACCATGTAGTTAGGATTTTATTTAATGTTTTTTTTCATAGGTTACAATGTTAGTATTATTTTTTATACACAACCCACTACAACCAATTCTCATAATAGGATGTGACCTCCTATTTGAGATAGCACACTTAGGATAGCTGGCCACCACTATACAAATTTTGGTAGTTAAGTCTAAGAAGGTGGCAAAAGATAGGTAAAAAATTTGGAAACCCAACGATCAGGTCAGATTATTAATAACGTAATATCTCAAAATATTTTAGTAGTGTCAAAGAATATTTGGTAATAAAATGACAAGTGGATGAATAAAATGAATTGATTAACTACAGGGACACCTACTCACCAAAAATAACTAGCAGAGGTAATGTACACAACCTAGGCAACAAATGCCCTTGTCAATATGATTTCTAATAACTAACATTAATTACAAAGAGAACATTTATGTGCATGTACTCAATTCAATAAAATTAAGTGATAACAAAAATTTGGTGACCAAATATCTATAAAATAGAGGCATATGGACAAAAAATAGCCATTATATTCTCTAGTTAACACATGATTTCTATAATTATCCTTTTGACTAACTATTTGTATCCAATTTTTTCACAAAAGTGTAATTCCTTAGATTAATCATTAACTTTGTTTATTCATCCAACCATGGACAAAGGTAAACTATTTATCCCATTATTTGATGCTTAGTAGGAAGAAATGGGAATAGGGTTTGGTCTCCAATAAGTGAAGTACAATGATCTAAAATCCTTCAATTTCATTAGCAGGGTAGAAGCTGCTCTATTTGATTTCAAAGTATAAAGAGTATCATAACTAAGAATTTTAACACTAAAGCACCCACTTTGTGGTTATGACACTGAAAGGTTACTCAAGATGCCAATATTTGGTTAGTTAGATGAAGACATGATGAGATTGTTGAGTTGTTAAAATTAAAGTGATATTCATTTAGATGAAGATATTACAATTGGGATTAATGTGCACTCAATGTCAAGAGAATTTAACCTTCCCAATCATGGAAAATATATAATTCAATAGAATTATATAACACCCCCACTTCACCCATACATTAGAGAATAAAATACCATTAGGGTAGGAAGAGGAACACTTATTGATTCAATTATGGATGTTTATCTTCATAGCATGGTCCAGTGTATCACTAAGAAGTTTTTGAAAACCATAACACATTCAAAGTAAAGAACAACGATCATCATTGATATTGCATACTAAATGATGAATCTATATGAGGATTTTAATTAGTGTGATTTTTTAGCTACCAAGCTCACCACCAATATTGTAAACGTACTTATAGGAACTATGCAAACCTTTCAACATAAATTATTTATCTTTTTATTAATTTTCACTTAATGGAAGTCTCTTTTATGGCCAATAAATGTCACAGGCTATTTTGGGTTAGGGAATGCCCTCATAGGCATTGCTTGAACCAAAAATAGTCAATACTATGAACAATGGGGGTATTTTAATTCATGGTGGCTGGGAGCCCTTGTGATAATTTTATCACATCCTAGGATTATATAAGATTACATAAAGTATCTAGGTCACCGTGTATCTAGTACTAAGCTACATAATGGCATATAAATAAAGGTACATTAACTACCTAACCCAACTATCCCTCCAATTCCATTCTTCATTTTAATGGTTAAATAAAAATTTAAATTTTATAAATTCAAAGCCTTAACTACTAGGTCCACACCTCTAATTGAAACCGTCCCTGTATATGTCTAAGAAAAATAGGTAGAGTAAGTACTTCCATGATAACCCATACAACTGGCACAACTACAAGCTTCAACATAAATAGAGAAAGGAAAGATGAAAGTACCTGTGTGTAGAGCCTCACCACCTCCATCAAATAACTTAACCTAAAAATCAAATTTAGGGCTTGAAAATCACATGGTTCTATTAATAGTCACTAAGTATGACTTACCAAAGATAGGGATGGAATAAAAAAAGTGATTCAATCAATGTTGAAAGATATTCACATTGACATCTATGATGTAGAAAAGGAAACAATGTTCTTATTTTTGAAAGTAGTGCACACATTCCAAGTGCCTATTTAGGTATGGAAATACCTTTGGGTTGATATCACTCAACCACATACTTCTATTATTGTTGACACTATAGGACAAGAAACCACTCTTCATAAATTGGAAGCCAATTTTTTTTTATTAAAACCAACTACAAGATTATTTGTATCACATGTTGTACACTTATCTACAGAAGACATCCCCACACAAATATTGTTCAGGTGACCATGCACACATCTGACTATGAACCCATCACAAATAGTATGGTAAAAGATGGTTTCCTTTAGCACACCTACAAAATAAAGTAATGCACAACTAGATCAACAACCTCAACCTCAAGGATCAAGTAAATAAAATAAGTAACCCGATCCTCTCAATAAATATAGAATAAATAAAATGATACAAAAATAATATCTAAGTACAGTAAAATAATTTGAATAGACTGAATCATATGAGAGCATTGAAGAAGAGGAACCCGTAAATACAACCATGCCTGTTGAAGAGGAAGAATAATAACATGAGTAGGGTGAAGTTGATCCTTAGGTAAGACAATAATAGCAAAACACATAAGAATCACAAGAAGAAGAAACCATGATACAGTTATTAAAACACCAAGCCATGTAGAGTCCACAACTGGAGTAATAAGATACAACCATAGAGCAATAAAAAAAGATGAGGAAGTAGAGGATACATGGAAGAAAGTTGAGGAAGCTAAATCCAAAAACAAGAAAGCCATGGAAGTTAAAGCTTTGAGTAAGCATGCTAAAGAAGCAGAGGTGAAGAAGAAGTAATAATAAGAAGAACAAAATGTAACAACAATAGGGCTAATCCACATAGACAAAATAGCAAGAGCAAATAATCAAATCTAAGGGCAAAGCTAAATCCAAATCTCAAGTTAAATTTAAAACTCACTCCAAGGATAAGGCCAAAGTAGAAGATAAAACCAAGGCTTATGCAAATGATAAAGTTAAATCCCAATATTAATCTCAAATCAAGGATGAAGAGGAAGCTAAAGTAGATAATAAGGCCAAGATAGAGGAAACCACCAAGGCTGAGGAGCTCAAGGATGCACAAGTCTAAGTCGAGGAACCATTCACCTATCATACTAAGGGTACTAAAGAAGTAATATAACTTATTTGCTAGTTGTTATGGGATTTCCCTACTATATCCACTTGGTTAACTACCTTTTTATTCTACTTCTTCAATTTACAACTGATCATATGACATCCACCAATATGTCCTTGGCACTTGCCACCACTATAATGGAAACATTGTTGGATGTCACCCAATTGTCACTCTTCAAATAGATTAAAGCAATATCCATTTTTTAGGAATTCATTTCTTAGAGGGATTTAGATTTTGAGCAAGAATTTTTGAGTCTATGAGATGAAAAGGATGAAGCAAAGGAGAGGTTGATGAATGAGAATTAGATAATCAATAATGCATTTCCCACCTTAGTTAGATAGGTACTAGATGATCATGTTATGTTAGAGGATAAATAGTTCATTATGCCCTCAAGTTAGAAATAGAAACCGTGTGTCAAATTGTTGTGTGAATATGAGTAGGTCTTAGACATTACTATAATATAAGCCAAGAATCTAGTTCAGGATATGCTCAACAAGAGATAACATTTGAACCAATCTCTTACAATTTCCTAACCTAAATTTTGTACTACTCATAAAGCTAAAGATATTATGGAGGATCAAATGAAAATAATGGAAAATATGACCAATGCACTTAAACAATTATTATATTCCTATGATACTATTATATAGAAGCTTCAAGTATGGAATCATGAAACAATGCATAACACTTTTACACTTTTTTAATCCTAGAGCATAGCAGATAGATTAGAAGAGCTCATATTGGACATGTAGAAAAAATAATCTAGTGCCAAGGAATTTCTTATAATTATTGAAGATGAAGACATGTCGAACATGATGATGAGTTAGGTATCATTATATAGTGTACTTGTAATGGTTCATGAAGTAATTACTGATTAGATAATGCTCAAAGATCTAGCTCAAGTTGATCCAAAAATTACATAGATAGAAGATGAGCCCCATTTCAGTTCTCCTCAATAACTTCTAAAAATCATATAGGAAATGGATATCCATGCATAAGGATAATCTTTGTAGATACCGTTGGTAGTGGATACATTAGGATCCACTTGGCTAACAACTACTCAACAACAAAAAACTCCATAGATCTCTAGTGAACCATCTACCTAGTCATAGAAATAAGGTTTGTGATCTACAACTTTCAAATTCTAGTAGACTCACATTTTTGTTAGATAGTCTAAACATTAAGAACTATGACAGATTGGTTGAAAACCCATAAAGGGCATCCACCTTGTTATACTAATCTATTAAAAATTTAAAAGGGTATTAGGCTAGTATACTACTTAATTCAAACTTGAAAGGACAACTAAGTAGTGAGAAAAGGGTTAAAACTAACAAATAGAACATGGAGTGATTACTATGACTTTTATTAAGGACTTATCTTTCCAGTTCAATTCAATTTAGCTTGCACCTTTGTCTCATGACGAGACACCTTTTGAATTTGGGGTGAGTGTTAGTATAGGTAATGGGAAATTATATTTAGTTTTATTTCACATTATTTGTAACAAAGAAGAAAATGGATATATGAGTTGTCAAAGAGAAGTCAAAAAGTCATGAAGAGTGAAGATTCATAGAGGATGTTGAAGAGTCAATTGGAAGCCTTTATAGGTAATTATATGGGAAATTATAGATTAGACCATTTTATGTGAATGAAAAATATCATTTGGGTTTCATTGAGTCTAATGTTTATTCTTATCCATGTTTATATTATTATTTCTTGTTATTAATAGTTTTGTATGTCTATTACTTGTTTTATTCTTGCCACTATTATACTAGCAATAACTATTCCACAAATGACAATTCCCACATAAAAAAAAGAATCTATCCAAGAAAATGAATAACAAGAACCAATTACAATAGGGCCTATGAAAGAATTATTGGTCAATTCATAAATTACTTGCATAATTAACGATTACTATAATAATGATGATGAAAATACATAAGAACTTATAGATAAATAACTAAGAAAAATAAATTCAAATCCCATTGATGAAGATGAACACTTATCTCACTCTTTATTCACTTTAGTTGGAGTGTGTGAAATTTAAGATATTTATTCTATACAAAATAAGGGTGAAACATGCATTTCTGAACAAAGGGATCCACATGATATTTCAAATGATTTTAATATCATTATATCACTTTGGGACCTCAATGCTTGTATAAATTACTACACCTACTAAAAATAAAGTACAAAGGGCACACTTAAAGACTCCCATAAATTCACATGGAGAAATATACTTATGAAATCCAAATCAAGGCATGTTCAAAATATGGTTTCTCAATAAAGTTTACTCTAATTAATTACCAATACACAATGTTACTACTAAAAATATGGTTAAAAATCCAACACCAAATCATCATTCATCTCATTTTGAGCCTCTCATTATCAAACCACTTATAATTGGAGAACAATGTATTAATGATACACTCACTCATTTACACGAAGCTAATATATGCATTCTATCTCTTATTCAGTCTCCTTAATATGAGACACATCATCCTAACCAAGCTACATCACTAAAGAATTTCATTGGGTTTATCCCATTACCCATCACTCTTAGTCCTAAATCATGCATACCATTATTTTACAATGATTTTATCTTTGAGTAACATGATTTAATTATCATAAATATCATGACAAATATCAATAGAAACTACTCTAAAAATCTAATTATGATTATTTCACATTCTAATAGGATGGTACAATGGTCAAAATTTTAAAGGATGAAATAACAACAACACATGAGCAGAAATAAGGGTATAATACACAATGGTATCCTATTTTGATTACTAGTTTATCACAAAATAAATAAGCCAAATATACCCATTATTCAAAAAATCCATAGATCTCTATCCTAATCTTTTAATTGACTAATTACATTCACTTTTCTTGTACATAGCTTCTTTACTTTCTTTTCAATTATTATATTCATTATCCAATCATTTTTATATCTCCTCGGTTTTATTTTTTAGTTTAGGTGCTTACCCTCTTAATTTATAAACTTATTTGAACAATATAAAACAATAATCTCTATGGCACTTCACTTTCTTACTATTACATATTTTACAATGTATGACATTTACATGATCTAATATTACTAATTTTTACATGTGGTTTACATGAGCACATTTAACATGTTCCGCATTTGAGGATCATGTACATTTTTACATATATCACATATTTATACTACATTCCTATGACTAAAAGTTACATGTACATCAGGGGCACATTATTTGCCTTCCATCTTATCATGTTATGCTTTTGTACATTCTTGATAATTGTTTGCATCCCTCCAACTTCCTCTATATTCAAAACATTACTTCTTAGCACCTCTTTTCAACTCCCTTTTAGCATCAGATATTGTAAAATGATTCTATAAAATGGATATATATCAAAAATTCCAAATACCCATGCACTCCTCATGAAACCCATTCATGGACTAATTTTGATAGTTGAATTTATTATCATGTAAACTTTGATGATGTTAACATTGTTCTTCATATACTAATGTAATTCAAAGAAACAAAAAATAAAATAATAAATAAATAAACATAAAAGGTAGTATATTTATTTTTTATAGTCCTTAATACTTTTTCACAATCTACCAATAATTTCAACATATATCTAGTAAAACAAACCCCCAAAAATGAATGTATTTTATGGGGTTGTGATATTTAATATGGTCATGCCTAGGACACCATAGACAACCATCTCCAATTTTTTCTCTTATTACTAATTTCTTAACCAAAAACATAAATTTACATTACCAAATAAGTTATTTATTAATATATTATATTCATGATAGGTAGGGTCAAGTGACAAGTTTATTCCCTGTAAGTGGGAATGTGTGAAGAGCTGTTAGGTGGCTATGTTTAAATTTATTGATAGGTCAGATGTAAAGTACGAATATAATAAAAGACATATTAAATGAAAACTTTTTAACCATGTATATTTGTCGCGATGTCACATTAGACCTTAAAATGTTTACTTATTTTAATATATCATCTTAAATAATTATAACTAAGAATTGAAAGTCTGAATGATTATACGTTTTATGGTATAATCATTTTTGCCAATATATCATTATATACAATTTTTAAATATATGATCAAAACTTGACCTTTAGAATATGAATACTTGATCTTTAGAGTACAAATACTTAAATCTTACATATTATGATATGATTATTTACTTTAAATTTGTATTAAATAAATATTGGATAAATGTTAGATACTACATGTTCACTACCCAATGTAAAATATTATGTATCCATACTAATGTTCTCCATCAATGAATTACACATTAATAGTATAACTATTTAATAAATTACATATTAATAATAGAACTATTCAATCCTTGAAATATATTCGACTTTTGGGACCTTTCTCCTGGTCTTTACAAGGATGACTCGTCACAACATCATTTTGCCTTTGTTTTATTAGTCCTGAAGCGTATACTAAATATTTCAATTTGATTTAACTCACGATAAAACTTTTCATTATGGATCAATTAGAATACATTATTTTTGGTGCATAAAAATATTTGCATTTTTTCAAAAGTTGAATTGCATATTTGTTAACCAAAAATATGAAAAAACCAATATATTTATCTTTTGATTGGGTGAAATTGTAGATATGTTATTTAAGGGCAAAGAGTGCTGATCCCATGCACGATACCCATCAAAATGTTACATCATAAATACTACCCAAAAATAAATGCTCTGTCAGGGGAAAAGCTCAAAATATCTATAATGACCTCATGTGCTATAAAGGCTCAAAAAAATCCATTTATTTATGTCGTGGGTAACTTGCAAAGCAATTTGCTATCCGATGCATAATGCCGTAACTATACAAACAAAGTAGTTTCATATTTTTTTTTTTCAGGTTGGGAGATTGAATCCCGTCGGGTCTCGTCTATTATGTTGCTATGGGGCAGGACCTCAATTTGTGGTGTGTTACATTTTTGTACTTTTTCTTGGCTAAGGATAAGGTCCAAATTTCGACCATCATCTTTCTTGAGGATGGCATATTTCATGATTTTTATATACTGGGATTTTTTTTATTTTTATTTTTCATAATTATTAATACCCGTATTTGTCACAAAGTAGCTTACAAACTCTAGAACTTGATTGCAAAATCATTAGTTGGATGGCATTGTAGTGAAAATTACAAATCCAAATGGCCAATCCGATGGAGGGAGTTTATGTAGCGTTACTTTCGGAAGTCATAAATATGGTGAGCATGTCGTTAGGGATTTCTTATTTCATTTACCTCATCCTATCGGATGTATATACGACACTACTCAGTAAACCACGTACACAGTGGGTTCCCAGAAGAGCTTTGGTTCTCAGTGCATTGACCATCCAAGTCTTTACTTATCTCGATTATAAGAATATCAGTGTTTCAGATGTCCCTAATCGTAAAGACAGTGGAAGGGTTGTGATATGCGTGTTCATTGGGTATATGCTACCAGGAATGGCTGGTCATGGATCCACACAGGCCTCTGGGGATATTGTAGTGCTACTTGTCAGTTTATTCACAGATATTACCTCTGAGCTTTTCTTTTCGACAATTTATGAAAAGAATGGATCCGAGGCCAAAGAGTATAGATTCAAAGGCGATCTGGTATTGAGGTCATGGCCTCTGTGTCATATTTGTCAACATTAGTATATGATAGCCAGATCGGTATTCTGCTCATCAACAAGACTGGTGGTTATAATTTGCATGGTAATGTTGGTGACGAAAGCAGTGAAACCGAAATCTGTCGATTTTCTTCTTCATTATTATGATGGACTGGATTGGTTAAGATACACACCATTTACGCTACCGTGTGCCTTCGTCCTGCTGAGAGGATGCACATCTTGCAGAGATGGTTCATAGCAGTCCGCTCCTTTCGAAAATTCTTTGTGAAGAAGGCAAACAACTGTTAGGCAAGACGTTCTGTGAAGGATTTCTTGGCAAGGAGCATTCTTGAGTTGATAGATATGTACGACATTCAACGGTGGCGCAGGCAGCAAAAACCTAAAGCTAAAGGGAAATGTAGGGTTCATAAGTTGTTTTATTGTCTTTGTTGTACATACATAATGAAGCCCTAACCAAGCAATTTTTCCAATTTAAACTTCCATGGTTTTTATTCATATTTAAACTTCCATAGTTTCAATTTAGTTTATTCTCTCAAATAAATATGTTGTGACTTTACAATAAGTTTATTGTGTCTTATTTTCATTTAAATATGTTTTTATTAAAAAAAATATTAATTAGTTATGGTTTGGTCATTTTTTAATCTCAATAAACTGGTTTTAGATGCATATTATTTTTTATCAAACAATAATGTGAAATAATGTTCCAATGATTATTGACAATGTCATAACTATACATTAAATAATTTCACTATATAAAAATATTTTTTTATGATAAATATATCAAGAGATTTAAACAACAAGCTCATTATAGATTACATAAACAAGTCTTTCTAGGTTTTAAGTAAGAGATACAAATCACAAAGAATTTATTCTTCTATTTTATAGAAAAAAAAATGGAATACGAGAAATTATCATTGTAGAAATGACATTGCATTTTGTCCTCCAAGTCACACATGCATTTTCGATGTGTTGAGTTGACTATTGTTGATACAAAATTAATATTGAAAAAAATGAGTGTGAATCCTATCCTCCAAACCAAACACACATGTTGAGATTACCAACTTGTTCACAACCATGGTCCACTTGCATTCCACATGTGCAAATATAGGTAGTGTTAACAACAGATATTATTACTATAGAACAATTCAATGGCGTCATAACTATTCTTAAATAATTTTACTTCATAAAATTTTTCGCTCTATAATCAATATTCAAATCAAATTCCAACACTATTCTAAACTTCCTCAATGCATGACACCCTTTTTCTTTAACCACCATCAATGTTGATTTGTAAAAGCCCTACAATACTTCTCTAACCGCCATCAATGTTGATTGAAAGACTTTTTACCTCTCGATGTTCAGAATTTACGTCATTTGATGTGCATGGAGTCAAGTCGGCACCCCATAAAGGGGTCCGAACTCATTATCACAAAGATTTTGAAGATCATGTCGCAGGTGTACACGTTAAACTTTGTAAGCAAATGACTAAACCAATATAGACTTTAGTTATCCATTCAAATCCACTCCTCTCTTTCAACACTGCTTGTTAGGTTAGAATCCCTGGTTCACGTGCTATACAAAACAAGGCAATTTTTTTTTTTAAAAAATTCCACCACCATCACAGATCGATAAGAGAGATAGCATAGAATCTGATAGATCTATTAGCCATGCAATTCAAGTCTACAACTACTTACACATACGCAACCGACCAAACAATGGACTCACTCTTATTCTTGACCACCCACAATTTCGAAGAAGGGCATCTCTGCTCAGCTATCATTCATTTATCCCCATTCATCTATAAAATGTATTTCCAATATGCAGTGATGTGTTATGTATTTAACCTTCTATTGCATTGTAATTGTAATTAGAATCTCATCAAGAAGAGTAATGGAGAATTTCATGGAGGGAAAAATTGAGGAGCAAAAGCTCCAAGATGGTCATTTATTTCCTAAAGTTCTCCTTCCTCACAATAATTCTTAGAGAGAAGAGATCGCAAAAGTGTTGGAGTCCATAACGTCAGGGAAGAACAAAGCAAGGATTTGTTAGAAAGTCAAGTTGAACTGGAGATAATTTCTCCACTCCTCATGCATGCAGGTGTAAGCAATCAGTTAGTAAACTGACAGTTGAACAATCAGTTAGTGAATAGTTAGTTATCAAACAGTTAGTTAAACTGTTAGAGAATTTGTTAGAGAGTTAGTTTGCATGTAAAGACTAAAATTAGTCTTGAGTTTGTTTTTCTAATTATTGTTTAGATTCAATTCTATTTAAAAATGCTTGGGCGCATCATTGTAAGTAAAGAAAATTGAAGATTAATAAAATCTCTTTCTTTCAAGAAATTGCTATAACAATTGTTTAGTTCTTATTTATTTGTTTGAGTTCTTGTTTCTTGTATGCTCTCTTGATCCTCAAAAATTGGTATCAAAGCCTAGTAAGGATTTGTGCAACAGAAGCACAAGGAGAAGTGGAGATTGCAGAAGTGCGTAGTCAGCAAAAGTGCGCAGCAACCACAGTCAGAGAGTGAAGGAAGATCCAGTAGGGAGCACAGAGACTGAAATTAGCTGACTCCCAGACTGACATCGGCAATATAACCGATGTTGGTAGTATTAGTGATTGACATTGGTAGTATTAGTGACCGACCGTGATAGTTTAACTGACATTGACAGTATTAGTGACCAACAACGGCAGTTTAACTGATGTCAGTGACTATGTTTCAGAAACAAAAACCAGAAAGTCATTTTCAGTGTGAGAAATGGCAGTGAACAATAGTATTTCACAGCCTCAAATTCCCATTTTCAATGGTAAGAATTATGATTTTTGGGCAATTAAGATGAGAACTTTATTTTGCTCACAAGATGTATGGGATTTGGTAGAGAGTGGTTTTGTAGAATTGTAGGACGAGGCCTCCCATCTGGCATTAACTCAAGCACAAAAGGATGAGCTTAAAGAGAATAGGAAAAAAGATGCAAAAGCTTTACTTCTCATCCAACAGGCATTGGATGAATATATATTTTCTAGAGTTGCAGCAGCAACAAGATCCAGGGAGGCATGGAAAATCTTGGAAACTACCTATAGAGGTAATACAAAGGTAAAAATTGCTAAATTGCAATCCCTTAGAAGAAGCTTTGAAAATTTGCAAATGAAAGACTCATAATCTATAGATTAGTTTATGGGTCAAGTTTTGAATATAGTGAATCAAATTAGATCTAATCGAGAAACTATGATGGTCAGAAGATTATAGAAAAGATACTCAGATGTTTACCCATTAAATTTGATGCAATAGTTGTAGCTATTAAGGAAACCAAGGATTTGGAACAATTCTTTGTAGATGAATTAATGGGTTCTTTGTTAACACATGAATCCAGAATGAATAGGGATAACACTTCTCTTGAGAATGCCTTCAAGTCACAAGTATCAATTGGCAGAGGAAGAGGAAAAGCCAGGTCAAGCTTCAGAGGAAGAGGCAGAAGCAGATATGGAAGGAACAATTGAGATGAAGGTGAAAATAGTAATCAAAACTATAGCATTAGAGGACATAGAAACAATCACTTCCAACAAGGTTCACAGAGGTTTGATAAATCTAATGTTCAATGTTATTACTTCAAGAAATATGGTCATTATGCAAGTGACTGCAGAAATAAACAAGGATATGTGTACAAACAGAATGCTAATTACACAGGTGAATCTAGTTCTAATCCAGGTTAATCTAGTTCTAATCCTGGAACCTTATTTCTTACTTGTAATGTTACTCAAGAAAAAGCTAGTGATATTTGCTTTTTAGATAGTGGATGCAGTAATCATATGACAGGAAATAAAGAATTTTTTCCTAGTCTTGATGATTCTATAAAATTAGAAGTAAAATTAGGAAATGATATCATAGTAGATGTCACGGATAAAGGTGTTATAAATGTTTTGGCTAAGAATGGTGAAAGAAGGTTTATACCTGATGTTTATTTTGTACCTAAACTAAAACATAATCTTTTGAGTGTTGATCAGTTAGTATAGAAAGGCTATAGAGTGTCTTTTATGGATAATGTTTGCACAATATTGGACAAGTTTCCAAGTGACAGGTTGATAGGAAAAGTGGAGATGACCAAGAATCGGATGTTCCCTCTTCATATTCAGTGCATCTAAGGAGAAGAGGAAGCCCACTACAAATCCATGCAGCTAAACCAATCATGGTTATGGCACATAAGGTATGAAAATTTACATTTTGGAGGTTTGAATTTCTTATAGAAGAAAAATATGGTGAAGGGTTTACCACCAATAGAACAGCCATGAAGTTCATGTGACAGTTGTATTCTGGAAAAATTGCATAGAGAGAGCTTTCCATTAGGAGCCTCATATAGAGCTAAGGTAATATTGGAGCTAGTCCATAGTGATTTATGTGGACCAATGCAAACTACGTCATTAGGAGGTAGTACTTATTTTCTAACATTCATTGATGACTTTAGCAGTAAGACATGGATATACTTTATCAAGAATAAGTCTGAAGGCTTTGGAAAGTTTAGAGAATTGAAGGCAATTATTGAAAAGTAGAGTGACCATTATATCAAGCTACTAAGATCAGATAAAGGAGGTGAATATATGTCTAATCAATTTCAAGATTTTTGTAGATATCATGGAATCAAAAGGAAATTGGCTACAAGGTACACACCACAGCAGAATGGTGTAGCAGAAAGAAAGAATAGAACAATCATGGAAATGGCGAGAAGCATTTTGAAGGCCAAACACTTGTCAACTTAATATTGGGTAGAAGCAATAGCATGTGTAGTGTATATTATGAATAGAAGCCCAACAAAGAGTGTTAGAGATCAAATTTCACAAGAAGCGTGGAGTGGTAAGAAATATAGTGTATATCATTTCATAATTTTTGGTTGTGTTGCATATTCTCTTATACCATCTAAATTGAGAAGAAAGATTGATGATAGAGGTGAGAAATGCATTTTTATTAGCTATTCTGAAGAATCAAAAGCTTATAAGTTATATAATCCAATTTCAAAACAAGTGATTATTAGCAGAGATGTTGAATTTAAGGAAGCAGAAGCATGGGATGGTAGCACCATCACAGTTGGAGCACCAATTCCACAGGATGAAGAAGTTTCTAATAGACAAGATTTGTAAGGTGGACAATCCTCTCCACAAGCAGGCACAAGCACTCCAATAAGGACACCTAGAAGGTTTGAACAAGGTGAATCATGTACTCATGCATGTCACCCTACTCCAAATTCACAAGTAAGTGATGAATCAGATCCAACTCTTGCTACTTTAAAATCAAGATTGAAAGGTAAGAAAATGAGAAGCTTGAATGAGATTTATAATCAAGAAGAAGAGAAATTAGATTTGGTTTCAATTTTTTCTCTTTTCACTCATGACCCTATGTATTATGAAGAAGCAGTTAATGAGGAACATTGGCTAAAAGCAATGATGAAGACTTGAATGCTATTGAAAGGAATCAAACATGGGATCTAACTATTTTACCTAAAGGTAAGGATTGTATTGGAGTCAAATGGGTTTATAGGACTAAATTTGATGCAGATGGAAATGTTGAAAAGCACAAGGCGAGGTTAGTAACAAAAGGTTTTGCACAAGAACATGGAGTTGCCTATAATGAAATATTTACACCAGTTGCTAGATTGGATATTATTAGAATGGTATTATCAATTGTTGCTCAAAATAATAGGTATGTATATCAAATGGATGTAAAATCAGCATTTTTTAATGGTTTTCTAGATGAAGAAGTATATGTGAAATAGCCCACAGGTTATGAAGTGCAAGGACATGAAGAAAAAGTTTACAGATTGAAGAAGGCTCTTTATGGTCTCAAGCAAGCACCAAGAGCATGGTATAGTAGGATTGATTCTTATATGATAAACAATGGATTGAGTAGAAGTGATAGTGAGCCTACTTTGTACACAAAAATTAACAAAGAATGTTAGATTTTTATTGTGTGTTTATATGTTGATGATTTGATTTTTACTAGAAATTTGTCTGTAGACACTTTTAAATCAGCAATGAAGAAAGAATTTGAAATGACAGATTTGGGATTAATGAAGTATTTTTTGGGAATAGAAGTTGTACAATCAGATAAAAAAATTATTATTTGTCAAACTAAATATGAAAAAGATGTGTTAAGGAGATTTAAGATGTTGAATTGTAAACTAGCACCTACACCAGTTGCTACAGGGACTAAACTTAGCAAAGAAGACAAAGGATCCAATGTTGATTATACAATATTGAAAAGATTAGTTGGCAGTTTGATGTATCTTATAATTACTAGACCAGATATCATTTATGGGGTTAGTTTAATCTCAAGATTTATGGAGTCACTGAAAGACTCACATTGGCAAGTTGGAAAAAGGATATTAAGATATGTGGTAGGAACTATAGAATATGGAATTTTATATTCCACAACTAACGATTTTAGTTTGATTGGTTTTACTGATAGTGATTTTGCAGGTAGCGTTGATGATAGGAAGAGTACTTCTGGATATGCCTTTCTTTTAGGCACATGTGTGGTCACATGGGCATCCAAAAAGCAACCTATAGTGACACTTTCATCAGCTAAAGTAGAGTATGTTGTAGCCACATCAGCAGCATGTCAAGCAAGTTGGATGAGAAGAATATTGAAAAATTTATTACAAGCACAGAAAGAATCAACACCAATCTTCTGTGATAACAAATCAGCAATCACTTTATCAAAAAATCATGTGTTTCACAAGAGGAGCAAGCACATTGATACAAGATTTCACTTTATCAGAGAGTTAGTGAACAACGAAGAAATCCATCTAGACTTTTGCAGATCTAAAGATCAATTGGTGGACATATTTACAAAGGCATTACCAAAAGTTAAATTTGATTATTTGAGACAAAATTTAGGCATTGTAAATACTAAAATTGTAAGTGGTATAAATTAAGGGGGAGTGTTAGAAAGTCAAGTTGAACTGGAGTTAATTTCTCCACTCTTCATGCATGTAGTTGTAAGTAATCAGTTAGTAAACTGACAGTTGAACAATCAGTTAGTGAATAGTTAGTTATCAAACAGTTAGTTAAATTGTTAGAGAATTTGTTAGAGAGTTAGTTTGCATGTAAAGACTAAAATAAGTCTTGAGTTTGTTTTTCTAATTATTGTTTGGATTCAATTCTATTTAAAGACGCTTGGGTGCATCATTGTAAGCAAGGAAAATTGAAAATTAATAAAATCTCTTTCTTTCAAGAAATTACTGTAGCAATTGTTCAGTTCTTATTTATTTGTTTGAGTTCTTGTTTCTTGTATGCTCTCTTGATTCTAAAAAATTAGGGAACAATAAAGCATGGATTGAATGAGAATTTCATGAGTGCAGAGCAATTCTTTTCAGAGGATTCGACATAAAGTTGGCAAATGACTTCAATGGTTTTGTAGAAGCATTTGGATGGGAAGATCGATTGTACTAAGGGCTCGCCCCCAAAAATAACATTGTTGGAAGAGTGTGGTCTGCTAACAAAGCTCATCTTCATCAACACATCTTCTTCCACCATGAAATGGCACTGGTAAATAATTACATAATAATTTTACTGAAAACTTACTTTATTGTTTTCATTGGAATAAAATAAGAGTTATATTATATTATAATGCAGAATAAGGATCTTCAATCTAAAATATTCTTTTGCTGTGAGGTGGCTCCTCCTGAATTTGGGGAAACCATGGTGGTTAAGAGCCATAGAGTTTCTGCCCACATGCAACACAACTTTTCGGAAGTCATTCAGCTACTTGAAAGGAATGGAATATTCACTCACACTCTCCTCCCAAAGAATGATAATTTTGGTTATTTCCTTTGCAAGAGATGGCAAACTCATTTGAAAACCAATGATGAAGATGAAGCTTGAAGAAAGTATGTTCAACGTATGCTTTTTGTTTAGAATTCGATCATGTAATTTATTTAGAGTACTCAACTAGTGCATGAATTATAGGGTTGAATATGCAAGTGAGAAGTTGACGTGGATGAAAGACGGGAGTGAAAAAATAATTTTAGGGCCAATTTCTTCCACCAGAAGCTTTAAAGGCTATGGAAACTGAAAAGTGTGGTTTAACTATATTCCTGCAGCTACATATGGAAAGGCTGAAGTGAGATTGAATAGGCTGATATGTGGAGATGGCTCTCCCATTCCAAATAGAGTAATGGATGAGAGTGGGAGAATAGTGAATGAGGAAAGTGTTGAAAAGTGATGCTAAAGTGTAGTTCATTCAGTTCTATTTTTAGACTATTAGTGTAAATTTAGTTTGCATGAACAGTTTTTTGTGGAGTTATATTTAGACACTTAGTTAATTTTTAGTTAATATATTTTTTAGAAAAAATAAAGCCTTAGAAAGGCTAGATTTATTTTTAATTTCTATTACATGCAAATTATTATTTAGATAAATTTAAAATATTTTATTCAATAATTAGAAAAGGATGTTCAGATGCAATTCTATGAATACATTGTAATTGATCTTTATTTTAAAGAAGAAGGAGGAGAATGATTCCAATTTTTTGAAGAAGAATTATTTTTTATTTTTACAACTCTTGTCTCTTCTATATTATTAATATTGCATATTTATGGCTATGATTTAATTTTATTTAAAAATTCTACATTTGGTATCAGAGCAAGGATTTTTCTTTTGGGTTAAAGATTTAGTAGTTGGAATTTTACCAAAAAATTTATCATGTCAAATTCTAACTCCTTACCCATTTCAGAATTTGATGGAAATGAGTATGATTATTGGTGTATCAAAATGATGAATTTTTTGATAAGAAAATATTTGTGAGAGATTATTGAATCAGGTTATGTAGAGCTAGCTGATTGGAATGCCCTCATAGCAAATGATAAAATAGCTAAGGAGGCTAAGAAGAAGAATGCTCAAGCCTTATTTCATATTCAAATGGATCTAGATAAGAGCCTATTTCCATGAGTTGTAGGAGTAAAGCTAGCAGAGGATTCTTGGAAGGCTCTAAAAACAGCTTACCAAGGTAGTGATCAAGTCAAAGTTGTTAATTTATAGACATTGAAGAGAGAATTTGGGAATTTAAAGATGTAAGAAGCTGAAAGTGTGAGTACCTATTGTGTCAGAGTAAAAGATGTGGTTAATAAGATGGCTACACTTGGTGAAATTGTGAACAATGAGGTTGTGATCAAAAAGGTGTTGTGGACTCCCACACCAAGGTGGAACCATGTTGCCATAATCATAGAAAAAAGCAAGAATTTGTCTACCCTTCAATTTGATCATCTAGTTGGATCTTTGATGTCTCATGAAGAAATATTGAGAGATTCATTTGGAGAAAGTGATGAGAAATATTTTTCCTCCAAATTATATATCACAAAGAATGAAGATGCCAATAGTAGCATCAAAAGTAATCAAGGACAAGGTAAAGGTCAAAATCAGAATTACTCAAGAGGAAATAGAGGTAGAAGTGGTTTTCAAGAAAGAGGTGGTTTCAGAGGAAGAGGTAGAGGCTGATTTGATAAAAGAAATATCGAGTGTTATCATTGTAACAATTATGGCCACTTTAATTATGAGTTTAGATTAAAATAATGCAATAATGGTAAAAGCATTCATTATGCTCAAGAAGGTGATGAGAATCATCTAGATAATTTATTTTTATCTTATGACAAAGCTGAAAATATTTCTAAAGATGTTTGGTATTTAGATTTGGGATGTTCTAACCACATGTCAGGAAATTAATTTTTTTTTCTATAATGGATAAAAGTTTTAAATCCAAGATCAAACTTGGTGATGACAAATCATTGGAGGTTGCTACAAAAGGAGCTATGGAAGTCCATACAAAAGAAGGTATGAACAGTGTTAACAACATTTATTACACTCCAAATTTAAAGCATATTTTGTTGAGTGTTGGACAAATATGTGAGAAAAATTATAAAGTTGTATTTAAAAATCAACAATGTATAATTTATGATAAGAATCAAAGAAATAGGGTGGTAGCAGTTGTGCCTATGATAAAGAAAAGGATGTTTCCATTGAAGTTTGGTGAACATAACAAGAACCTTGTTAATATGGCATATGAGGATACAAGTTGGTTGTGGCATCTCAGGTATGGGCATTTAAATTTTTATAGTTTAAAGATTCTAACATCAAAATCATTAGTTTCTAGTTTACCTAAGGTTAAAGAGCACAAGGAAGTTTGTGAAGGATGTGCTAAATGAAAACATGCAAGAGAGAAATTTCTAAAAGGAAATGCATGGAGGGCCCATTATCCACTCTAGTTAGTTCATTCAGACATTTGTGGTCCTATTCAGACAAAGAGTTTGGGTAATTCATCATATTTCATTACTTTTATTGATGATTACTCATGACAGTGTTGGGTTTATTTTTTGAAGACCAAAGGTGAAGCTCTTGAGACATTCAAGATGTTTAGAGCCCTTATAGAAAATGACAAAGAGTGCAAAATCAAATGCTTAAGGACTGATCATGGAGGAGAATTTTGTTCAAAATCCTTTCAAAGTTATTGTGATATGCATGGCATTAGAAGATAACTCACCACTACATACACACCTCAATAAAATGGTGTAGCTGAAAGGAAGAATCGTACAATGGTGGAGATGGCATGAAGTATGCTACAAGCAATGGGATTAAGTAATTCTTTTGGGGGAGATGTAGTTGCTACAGCAATATATATTCTCAATCAAAGTCCCACCAGTGCACTTGACAAGATGACTCCATATGAAGCCTGGTATGAGAAAAAGCCAAATGTTAATTATTTCAAAGGTTTTGGTTGCTTAGCCTATGTTCATGTTCCTGATCAAAAGAGGCAAAAGTTAGATCCCAAAATTGAGTCATCTATTTTTTTTGGATATAGTGAGGAAATTAAGGCTTACAGGTTATATAATCCTCTAACTAATAAGCTTATTGTGTCAAGAGATGAGATTTTTGATGAAGGGGGAGTTTATGGTCATCAAAAAGGCCATATGGAGAAGTCAAAATATATTTTAAATTAGGTTATTATGGATGATATTGATCATGGGCAGCCCACTAATATTTCTATTCCAAGTGCTACAAATCCACTAATTAACCGCTCATCTAGTTGTTCAATTCCAAGTGTAAGCCCAGATTCATGTCCTAGTTCTGAAAGGAAGTTAAGAAGATTGAGTGACATTTATGAAAGGAGTTCAAATCAAGCACATGAAGAAAATCTAAGAGGTGAGAGACTTAATTTTGATTTACTTACCAAGGCTGGTTTTGAACCATCATGTTTTGAAGATGCATATACTAATGAGGTTTGGATGCAAGCAATGCAAGAAGATATAGATTCTATTCATAGGAATGACACTTGGGAGCTTACAAAGATTCCACATGACAAGAAGAATATTGGAAACAAATGGGTCTACAAGACTAAGTGTTACAGTGATGGAAGTGTTGAAAGACATAAGGTGAGATTAGTTGCTAAAGGCTTCACACAAAAGTATGGCATTGATTATGAAGAAAAATTTTCACTAGCAGCAAGACAAGAGACCATTAGAATGCTGATCTCATTAGCAGCTCAAAATAATTGAAGCATCCATATATCGATGTAAAAAGTGTCTTCTTGAATGGTTACTTATAAGAAGAAGTATATACAGAACAACCACAAGGTTTTGAAGTGCATGGAAAAGAAAATTGTGTCTACAAGTTAAAGAAGGCTTTGTATGGCCTCAAACAAGCACCAAGAGCATGGTATGCTAGGATTGATGGATATTTTCAAGATAATAGCTTTCAAATAAGTAAGAGTGAACCTACCCTTTACTAAAAAAAAGAAGCTAATGATATTCTGATTGTAAGTTTGTATATTGATGACTTGTTGTATATGGGTAGCAGTTCTATGATGTAGGATGAATTGAAAGCTTTCATAATGAATGAATTTGAGATAAAAGATTTAGGTCTTATGAAATATTTTTTAGAAATGGAGGTTTATCAAAGGAAGAATAAAATTTTCATTTGTCAAACAAAAGTATGCTAAAGATATGTTGAAGAAACTTGATATAGTTGATTTTAAACCAATCTCCACTCCAGTTGCTCATGGAGTTGTGTTGTGTAGAGATGATGGTACTGAAAGAGTTGATGAGACATCCTATAGAAGTATTGTCAGAAGTTTAATGTTTCTAACTCACACAAGATCTGATATTGCTTATTTAGTTTCACTTATTTCAAGGTACAGGACAGAGCCATAAGAAATAAATATGAAGGCAGCAAAGAGAATTTTGAGGTATGTGAAAGGCACTCTAGATTTTGGTATTCATTACTGCACTTCTAAAAGGTTCAATCTTGTTGGTTTTAGTGATTCTAATTGGGGAGGTATTTTGGATGACCAAAATTCAACATCTGGGAATTGTTTTTCTTTTGCTTTTGGTTTTATTACTTAGAGTTTAAAGAAGCAAAGTATAGTTGCCCTTTCTTCTACTGAAGCAGAGTATGTTGCAGTCACTTCAGCAGGGACACAAACATTATGGCCTAGAAAAATTCTTGAAGAAATTGGAGAGATTCAAGTTCAGCCCATAGTTATTTTTTGTGATAATATTAGTGGTATTAAATTGGCCAAGAATCTAGTCCATCATAGCAGGACAAAACATTTTGACTTAAAGCATCATTTTATCCAAGATTTAGTGTAGATGAAGGTAGTAGAATTGAATTACATCAACACTAAATAACAATTGGTAGATATCTTCACAAAATTAGTTGCAATAGACTAATTTTTGACACTCAAAGATCAAATTATGAGCCTGCTCAGCATTAAGGGGGAATATGTTGAAAAGTGATGTTGAAGTGTAGTTCACTCAGTTCTATTTTTAGACTATTAGTGTAAATTTAGTTTGCATGAACAGTTTTTTGTGGAGCTAAATTTAGACAGTTTGTTAATTTTTAGTTAATATATTTTTTAGAAAAAATAAAGCTTTCAAAGCGTAGATGTGAATTTGGAAGCAGGAGATGTATTGTTGATTGATAACTTATTTGTAATGCATGCACGTAGGCCTTCCAAACCTCCTTGTTGTGTCTTAGTTACACTCTGTAAATGAAAGTAAAAGATAATAACAACTCATAGAGTTCATTCTATAGTTGTACTTATTTTGCGACAAACTAGAATAAAAGGATGAAAATAATTTAGAGTGACCCTTAATGAGTGGTTAATAAAACATAAATTATGGCCATATTTATTTGCTTATTTGATTTTGTTTCTATTGTAAAATAAAATTAAAAGATTCGGAAACGTAAATTTTAGGGTGAGTGTAAATATATTTATGGGTTAACATTTCATGTTTTTTTATGAACATTTTATAGTTATTGTAATGTTTGATTCATTTAATAAGTAAACATTTAAAAATATATATTCATCAATATGGATCAAAGTTGAAGATATAAAGGTGTTTCAATTTTCATTTTGTTGATCAAGGGTAGATATCCTCATATATTTTTTTAACCACTTAAATATCACATATATACCAAATATTACCAAATGTATGTGAATTCTTATCAACAACATTCATTACCGGTCTTGAGAATAAAATATAGTTATTAATGGTCTTAAGAATACAATCAATAGCCACAACCTACTTCATATGTCTTTCATGAGATTTAAGCTTGACTGGAGGTTGAAATGACCAAGCCACTATAACTATCACATCCACATATCATTGGCTAAATGTTGGGTAATAGGTTTTTTTTAAAGGGAGCCATAACCACATACATTTTTATAACTAGAATATCTAAACTAGTGGTGAATAGTATTATTAGCCATGGACTATGGACTTGCCTTATCAAATTAAACACATGTTTCAAGCCACATGCTGACCCTTTTTGCATTAAAGTGTTGATCTGGTAGTCCATTGCATCAGATACTTTACATGAATAACCCATTGTAGTTTACTGTGGGAATAATGATAGAGAATGGTCATTCTAGGAATGGGCCTTGAGACATCCCACTTCATAGAATGACCATTCCTAGGAAGTGGGATGTCACTCACCACTGGGTTATCATCACCAAGTTTGAAATGTTGGGTGTTAGGCTTTTTAAAACAAAGCTAGAACAACAAACATTTTTATAATTGAAATGCCCAAACTAGTGGTGAATAGTATCCCTAGCCATGGGATGTAGACTTACCTCATCGCATTGAACATAGGTTTCAAGCCACATGCCAACCCCTATCACACTATTCATGAAGCCAATAGTCCATTGCATAAGATACTTTTTTATGAATAACCAATTGTATCTTAGTGTTGAAATGATGCTAGAGAATGGTCATTTTAGGAATGGACATTGAGACCTCCCACTTCTAATACTTAGCACACTCACTGCTATGATTTCATGATTGAGTTTAAAATTTGGGTGATAAGATTTTTTGAAAGAAGCCAAAACCATAGACATTTTTATAAATAGAATGCCCAAACTAGCATTGAATAGTATTCCTAGCCATCGGTTATGGACTTACCTTGTCACATTGAAAAAAAGTTACAAGCCACATGCTAATCTACATCGCATTGATCACCAAGTCAGTAGTTGATTGTATCAAATATCTTTCATGAATAACACATCATTTTTTAGTGTGGGAATGATCCTAGAGAATGTTCATCCTATGAATGAACCCTGGGACTTTCCACTTTTAACACTCAGATCACTCACTACTAGGCTATGATTTTCAATTTTAAAATGTTAGGTATAAAGATGTTTTAAATGGAGCCATAATCATAGATAGTTTTATAAATATATCTTAGCAATGGGTTGTAGACTTATCTCATCAAATTGAGTAGAAGTTTCAAGCTGCATGTCGGCTCTTATGACATTAAATGCCAAGTTTGTAGTCAATTGTATTAGATACTTTTGATGAATAATCCATTGTAGCTTAGTGATGCTAAAAAATTAGACCAACCTTTTAGAGGCCATAAATTTTGATTTGTAACTTCATTTGAGCTCTGCCATGCACTAAAACAACTATATCTTAAAGTTCATTGTTATCGCAGGAAGTTATGCCTAACTAAAAATATTTTCAATACTTTTAGAGGCCATACATGATCATTTGAGTGTCTAAAATTATGATTTAATTAATTTTTTATTTTTTATTTTTTTAAAAAATTGTATATATTTAGGACCAAATGTTAACTTCAATTGAATTTTATCCCATAGTCTAATTATAGTGTTTTATATATTTCAAGACATTTTTATAGATATGTGTTCTTGCATGTGAACTTACTATAAATAATAGGTCTTAAAAATAATCATTTTTTTATGTTTTATTTTTTTTTTCAAATTTTGCATGTAAACTCTAATTTTGTGTTTAGACCTATTTAAGCATAATTTGTGTTTATAATTATTTCAAGTCATTCAATATGATTCAATTTTGAGTTTTTGTTTTATATCTTGGCCTTTTAATAATTTTATTATCTTGATATTTTTTGGGTTCATTATATAGTATCAGAGAAGGTTAGAATCTTAGAGGAGTAAAAAATGCTGAGAGGATGAGAAGGTGTTACAAAGATGAACTAGACTATACAGGAGTTGTAAATGTAGGTTCAATAATTAATAGATATTATGACCATTCAATAGAGAAGACAAGGTGGTGATTAAGAAAAAATAACTCATGATGAAGAAATTTGAAAAGAAGAACAACAAGAAGAACATCTACCATTGATGGAAGGGATGATAGTTCAGGATTCAGAAGGAAGGAATGAAAGAATCAAGGTTGATACTCTAGATTATAGATGTAGTTTAAAACTAGAGGATTTGGTAGATTGGATAAATAATATTGATAAATTCTTCAAATGGAAGATTATGAGAGAAGACAAAAAGGTAAAATTTGCATGCATGAAATTGAAAGGTTATGCAATGATTTTATGGGATCATCTATAGAAAGAAAGATAGAGGAAATTTAAAGAGAAGATTAATTCATTGAAAAAGATGGAGAAGAATTTGAGGGAGAAATTTCTTCATATGGATTATGCACAAACTTTATATATAAGATTTTAAAATTTGAGGCAAAAATATCACAATATACAAGAGTATACCGATGAATTTTATAATTTTTCATACGATTGAATCATGATGAAACATAAGAGTATATGGCTATAGGGTAAGTAAATGGTTTGAAATTTTCTATTCAAAATGAATTAACCATGCATAAAATACTTAACATGGAGAAGTCTTATGAATTATATTTTAATTATAAGACAAATAAAATAGATAGAATTTTAGAAGGACATCTCCTAGTCCAAAAAGAGGTAGATCCCCTATAATAAGGGGACAATGTGGATTTAATACCACCAGAGGTGGCTCTAATGCCCATAAAAGTGAATCATCATGTGGTAAAAAAAGACAAGATGATAATAGGCAAGTGTTTCAATACCAATAAAGAGGAAGATGTTTTCAAAGAAGATGAGGTTGCAATGGTGCTAGAGGATAGTTTCTAAATAAACATAGATCATATGTCTATTATAGATGTGCATTAGAAGGGCACAGAACATTTGAGTGTACATACTATCAATTAAAAAAAATGAAGCAAGAAGATCAACCAAGTGTGAATCTATTTGAGGTTGAGATAGAAGAGAATAATACAAAAGTGGCATAAGTAGATATTTGAGATACTCTCATGATTAGAAGAACCATGATCACTCAAAAGAAGTAACAAGTGAAAAATAAAGGTGGTGATGCATAGCTATGACCAAATATTTTTTGAATGAGATGTACTTTAGGTCGAAAGTTATGAAAAGAATAATAGATTGTGGTAGTTGTGAAAATATGGTTTCTAAAGAAATGATCTAAAAAACAAATATATAATGTGAAAAGCATCCTATTCATTATCAAATTCATGGTTTAAGAAGGGGAATGAGGTTACATTAGATAAAAGGTTCTTAATCAACTTTTCTATAAGAAAAAGTTATAATGATGAAATATGGTCTGATGTTATTATGATGGACGCATGGCAAGTTTTATTTGAAAGTCCATGGTAATTTGATAGGAAAGTAATTTATGATGGAGAAAAGAACACATACACTTTTTGGAAAGGTGGTACAAAGGTAGTTTTGTTACCTCTTAAAGAGGAAGAGAAGACATAAAGCATTCTCTATACTAAATAATTTATCCAAGATATGAATGTAGTAGGTTGTTTTTGTGCATTAGTAGCAAAGAATTAAGAAATGTAAATGGTGTCAATAAGAATAGAAATTAAAAAAGTGATAAAATAATATGCAGATGTTATGCTTGATGAATTACTAGATGGTTTACCACTAAAGAGAGATATTCAGCATCACATTTATTTGATTCTAGGATCAACTCTAACCAATCAAGCAATTTATAAGATGATTCCAACAAAGCATGCAAAATTAAATAAATAGGTTACTATATTTATAAGAAAGAAGGTGATAAGGGAGAGTATGAGTCAATGTGCAACACCAGGGTAACTACCTCAAAATAAAGATGGAGGATGGAGAATGTGTGTGGATAGTAGAGAAATTTAAAAAATTATAATAAAGTATAGGTTTCTTATACCTCATTTAGATTATATGATGTGTGTACTTATAGGATTAAAATATTTTACCTAGATTGGTATAAGGAGTGGTTATTATAAAATTTGAATTTGTGAAAGAGATGAGTGGAAAACTACGTTCAAGAGTAGCGATGGATTATATGAATAGATGGTGATGCCATTCAGGTTATCTAATGCACCTAACACAATTATAAGGGTGGTGAATATAGTGCTACAAGAATATAATGGTAAGTTTGTGGTTGCTTATTTTGATGATATTTTGATATTTTGTAAGAATAAATAAGAACACTTACAAC
>JARHVA010002907.1:2150000-2270000 GCA_037957365.1 Torreya grandis
AATAAGTTTAATAATTAATAACTGCAATACATTTTTTTTAAAGGTAGAATGGATTATTTTTGAAAGATTGTACTCTTAAAATAAGAGTCAAAATATTGGATAAGAAAATTGAATATGTAGAACAAAAACAACCAAATGATCAGTTCATAGCCACCTCATAACATCAACAAAACAAAAAAATAATCCAAATATTCCTATAACCTTCTCAACTAATTTTAATTTTGAGATCTAAGAGTCATGTGCAATGTTTTCAATCTCTTCTTTTCCTTCCCTTTTTTATTAATAATAATCATCCAATCACCACCTCCACTAACTTTGGGGAAGATAGGAATGACTACTTCTAAAACATTGGCTGATTGAATTTTTATAATAAACCCTAAGCCATCACAACCTTAATAGTCTTTTATGAAGCAATATTCTTTTTTGGTGAAAATTTGGTATTCAACAAGGAACTACTTGGATTATATGCCCTTTCCACACAAGGCATAATTACTTTCAGCATTGGATTTATGACTTCATCTGACATTTTTGAGACTTCGCTCTCATCATCTAAATTTTTTATCCTCTTCAAAACTATTGATGCTATTTGAATCAATCTCTAGGGGGTTCCTTCCAACATGAAGACCCAAATCTACGCTTAACCACAACACAAGCATTGGCTAGATCACCAGATTTAAAACATTTATAACTACAAAAGGGAAACACCTAATAATCGAAATAGCTATTTCTAATTTTATTCTTGAGTCCTCAAATTAATATGAGTTGGGATTTTTTTAAATATTAAAATTAATTAAAATATGAGTAAAAGTAGAATGTTGCTTTTGTTTTGAAGAGGGGTATATGGAAAAAAAATCATCCAAAGTATTCCCTATGGATTTAAAAATAGAAATTAGTTTAAAGCTAGAAAGAGAGATGAAATATCCTTACCCAGATTAGTCTGATATTAAAATATCAAGTGATTGTATTAGATGATGGAAACCAAAGATTATATTGAAGAAATATTTGGCCCCAATTCCTAATCTTGTCCTAGAATATCTCTCTCATGTCTTTAACAAGATTAAAAACAATAAAATACCTTTGACACATGGGAAGAGTTTCAAATTACCTTCCATAATAAATTTCCATTGTTGTTCAATCTATTTTTACAACTAAAATTTGGACATTATTGTTTTATTATAAATTAGTATGATTAATCTAAAAAAAAGTTGGCTTATATATTATAATTGAAATCTATATTTTGTATTTAAATTTAAATATAAATAATTGTTGTATAATATATTTTACACAATGAATATTTAAATAAATGTAATTATTTAAATAGTTTAGAATGTTCCAACATAACCACTAGATTTGCTCTCTTTTGTTGATGTTGAAGGAGCAGTGTCGGGCTCCCACTTCTAGCCCAACTTATTGTATTATTTAAGACATAATTTTTTTGGTGGAGGCCGACAAGGAAATTGAAGAGATGCGTCTCTTTGCTCTCACTTTTATACATATAGAGTGATTTCTCATTGTTCAAAAAGAATAAGAAAAATAATTCGTTGTAAAGCAAATTGTTGTTCTTATTATTAAATATATAAGAGATATATTATTGTTGGGTTTTTCCCTTCAAGTTGGATGGTTTTCCCAGGGTATATTGTTGTGTTCATTGTTCATTGTGTTGCATTTTTTGATTGTTTCAAAGTTGATCATAAAAACTAACATGGTATCAAAGTGGGTTTGAAAAAGATCAATATCATATTTGTCATTGCAGGCAATACTCTATTGCTCTTCATATCTCACTATGATAATGACATAATTATGGGCATCGTTGACACTAAAATATGGCCTGAGAGCAAAATCTTCCATGATGGAGGCCTGGGACCTGTTCCCCTAAAATGAAATGCCATGTGCCAAAGCAGTGTGATATTCAATTCCTCACACTATAATAGGAAAATAATTAGAGATCACTATTTATTTAGAGGCTATGAAGCAAGGCATGGTCATCTTGATATAAGTGAATATAAATTAGTCAGGCATGACCACCGGCATGAAACACACATTTCTTCTATTGTTGTTGGATCAGCTGTGATGGGAGTGAATATCTCTAGGTTTACCAATGGACCGCCATAGGGATGGCACCCCGTGCCAGATTGGCCATGTATAAGGCCCCCTAGGGAGCAAAAGGAGATGGTGATGATAGTGACATAACTACTGCTATGGAGAAGGATATGGCAGATGGCATGGATATACTCTCTTCATTCCTTGGAGGATTTTACTGACCATTACACGAGGATCCCCTTACCATCATAGCATTTAAGGCAATGGAGAAGGGCATATTTGTTTTGACTTCAGCTGGGAACTATGGTCCTATTATGTTTTGTATCAAAAACATAGTACCTTGGATAACCACTGTTAGTGCCAGTAGTATGGATAGACAATTCTCTAGGATTGTCATACTTGGCAACCTAGAGACCTACAAAGGCACCTCTTCTACTTATAAATCTAAAGCGGCAAGAAGATTTCCTTTGGTGTATCTATCTCTTAATGAAAGTTCCAGGTATAGCTTTTAGGGACTCTCCAATCCAACTTGGTGAAAGGTAAGATTGTGCTATGTGATGAAGAGGTTGATAATCCATATATTTTAGTGGTTTCAAACTCATACAATCAATTAGCATGGTGAAATAAACTAGGGAAGTTGGAGTGATTCGTGCTAATAATAAATACTCTAGAGCGCAGGAGCCTACACTAATCTATACTTATCTACTTGAAACTGGAGTGAGTTTTGCGGCTGGATTGAAAATCAAACCTTACATAAATAGCACCAGCAAGCCTACCACCATTCTAAAGCATGGAAAAGATTGAGGTTGGAGAGAGTTGAAGCTAAGGACCTCATAGGAATAATAGGAGGTATGTTGATGTGGTAACAACCAACGTATGTGTGAAAGTAGACAATGCATTGAAAAGAGCCAAGTAGCTATGTATTGAAGAAGGATGTAAATGATGAAATGCATTGTGAGATGGTAGCAATAACCATCGAGAAGTTGTATCAATGGTCATAAAATGGCATTCAATAATTAAGAGTTTTGTAGAGCTAAAAAGAGATCTATTATGCATCATAGATAGCAGTAGTTTAGATTAAAGGGGGAGTGTTGGAATTAATCACCAACTACTTATGTCTCCAACTACCTCAACATGCCTATAATTGGAGTTATACATGAGAGCCTGTATAGGCTAATCATTTGTCTACTTTAGGCATTAGTACATGATTCTTCAAGCTTGTGTGATCTTTGACATCGAGGATTGGCTCACCTACACTTTTGGGCTCTACCTATCATGGAGAAGATGGTCACGTGTCTTGAAAAATTCTACTATGAGCATGTAGATACCTACAAAGGTTGTGCCATAGAATCTAAAAAAATGTACTTGAGAGGTTCAAAGAGTTTAAAGCTCAGGTAGAGAACTTATCTGGGAAAAGAATCCAAGTTATGAGATCTGACTACAGAGGGGAGTACACTTCTAAAGAATTCTGTAACTTTTGCATTGAAGTAGGGATTAAGAGGGAGTTATGTGTCCCTTACAATCCTCAACAGAATGGTGTTACAGAATGGCAGAACATATCTATAGTAGAATCTACCAAAGCTTTGACAATGAGTTCTTCTCTATGAGAGAAGTTTGAGGTGAGATTCCTTGATAACGAGTTCTTCTCTGTGAGAGAAGTTCGAGGTGAAATCCCTCGATAACTAGTTCTTATCTGTGAGAGAAGTTCGAGGTGAAATCCCTTGATAACAAGTTCATCTTTGCAAGAGAAGTTTGAGGTGAAATTCCTTGATAATGAATTCTTCTCTGTGAGAGAAGTTCGAGGTGAAATACCTTGATAACAAGTTCTTATCTATGAGAGAAGTTCAAGGTGAAATCCCTTGATTCTACCCTCTAGAAGAACCATGGTGAATATCATGTAAATTGATGAAAACTTCTACATACTATATATTATTGTAGCCATTGTGGTTGACATCACGATGAGGTGATATGTCTTATGCAGCTAGAAGTATCCTCCCTAGCTAAGAGGGAGTGTTGATGTTGAAGGCGTAGTGTCAGGTTCCTTCTTCTAGCCCAACTTATTGTATTATTTAAGACATAATTTGTTTGGTGGAGGTTGACAGGGAAATTGAAGAGATGCATCTCTTTCCTCTCACTTGTATATATATAGAGTGATTTCTCATTGTTCAAAAAGAATAAGAAAGATAATTCATTGTAAAGAAGATTGTTATTCTTATTATTCAATATATAAGAGATATATTGTAGTTGGGTTTTTCCCTTCAAATTGGAGGGGTTTCCCAGGGTATATTTTTGTGTTTATTGTTCATTGTGTTGCATTTTCTAATTGTTTCAAATATGATCATAAAAAACTAACACCTTTTACTTCTAACAAATTTCCCATATATATATATATATATATATATATATATATATATATATATATAGTCGAGAAAATTTTACAAAAATAGGGGATACTCAGACTTTGAATGTTTTTGTCACATCTAATGAAATTGTACACCAACTTTACTCATTACTTTGAACATTCAGAATTCCATAATGAACCTACTTTTGAACTGATGTTCTTTTATTACTATTCGTGAATATCAACGTTTTATTGCACCATAAATAAAAACTGTATGTCTTTACAACTTTACATGAAGACTCATCCCTCATTTTAATCTTTAACTGCCATCAATGTTGATTTGTAAAAGCCCCAAAAGAGTGCCTTTAGTATGTCACCTTGTAATAAACATAAGACTTTTAATTTCATGATGATATAGAGGTTTGGAATTTAGAATTTACCTCATTTGATGTGCACGGGAATCAATTTGCCCCCGTCCCCCCAAAATAAAGGGGAAGAAACTCGTTATCACAAAGATTTAATAGATAGTGTCGCTTTACCGTGTTCCCTTCACTGGTGTACGCGTTAGACTTTGTAAGCAAAAGACTAAACTAATATATACTAATAAATTATCCATTCAAATCCACTCCCCTCTTTCAAGACTGGTGGTTGGGTTAGAATCAATTGTTCATACGCCGTGCATAACAAGGCAAGAATTATGTTAAATGTCGGCCCCCATCACAGATCGTTCAATGAAGCTGGTTGGTCTATTACCCATGAAATTCAACTACTTAAACATACGTACCCAACCAAACAATGGACTCGCACTTATTCTTGACGACCAACAATTTCAAAAAAGGCCGTCTCCGCAGTTCTACTATTCATGTATCCAATTCATCTGTAAAATCTATCTCCAATGAGCAATTTTATATTCTGATCTTGAGCTTCCATTATATTGTAAGAGTCAAATCAATAATAATAATGGATAATTTCATACAGTGTAAAATTGAGAAGCAAAATCGTATTTATCATATTGTTTATTAGAATAAAATAAGACCTGTGTTATATCGTGTTATACCCAGAGGGTGGCTAGACAGCATGGGTGAAAAGTCACAATCACTATCCACATGCAACATAACTCTACTTTGCAAGAGTTGGCAATCTCATTTGTAAATACTTTTGTTTTTTCTTAGAATTCCATCATGTTAGTTATTGAGTGTATTGAATTAGTGCATGACTTACAGGGTCAAAGATGGAGGTGGGAAGTTACAGTGGATGGAAGATGGGAGTGCAAACATAATCGTAAGGGCAATCCTTGCTAGCAGATATTTTGAAGGTTACGGAAATCATAAAGTGTGGTTTTATTATACTCATGTGGCTATATAAACGCTGAAGCGAGATTGAACAGATTAATATGTGCAAATGGGTCTACCATTCTGAGCAGAGTAATGGAGGAGAACAAAAGAATGAGGAATGAGGAAAGTGCAGACGAGATGTGTTGTTTATTGATAACTTCTGTAATGCATGAATGAAGGCCTTGAAACCCGTACATGCTGCCAAAAAGCATGCTCATTGTTCCGCTGAGTGTATTCGTACGAACCTTCCAAGCAACAAGTATTATTGTCTATGTGCATTCTGGGCTACTCAAATTGTGAAAAAAATTATTACATCTCAAGGTCATCAACAAATCAAGTAATGATAGGTTAAAAAAAATTTAAACATTTGTTTGAATTTATGCACACCAACCTGGTAAAAATTGCTTACTGATAATAAGCAATGAAGAAAGATTTTGAGATGAGAGATTTCAGTTTGATGAAATATTTTCTTGGTATTAAAATATTTTAGGCAAATGATGGATTTTTCATTTATCAAGTTAATTATGCTAGTGATGTTTTGAAGAGGTTTAAGATGTTGAAATGCTAATCAACATCTACCCTTGTTGTATCAGGTTTGAAATTGAGGAAAGAAGATGAGAGAAGCAATGTTGATAAAACATTATATAAAATACTACTTGAAAATTTGATGTATTTGTATGTAACAAACCTTGCGATATGCATGCAGTGAGTCTAATTTCAAGGTTCAGGGAAACTCAAAATGACTTGAAATGGTAAGCAAAAAAAACAATTTTGAGATACATAAGTGTATTAAGAGAATATGATATTTTATATACATAATCAGATAAGTCAATTTAATTGGTTATATAGAAACTGATTTCACTGGTAACATTGATAATCGAAAGAACTCTTTAGAACTTGTTTTTCATTTCAAAGCAAAACTAGTGTCATGGGCTTCCAAAAAATTAACCCATTGTAACTCTTTCAATAACATAACCAAAATATGTAGCATCTATATTGATAACATATCATGCAATATGGATGCTAAGAATAATTTAAGACTTGAAGCAAGAGCAAGGAGGAGGAACAATGATCTTTTATGATAATAACTCAGCAATAGCACTATCAAAGATTTGTTTTTTTTTTCTTTTTTAATTGAAAAAAAATTGATTGAAGATATCATTTTATAAGATAAATCATCAACAATGGAGAAATATATTTATATTTTTTCAAAACTGAAGATCAAATTTCAAATATATTCACAAGTCCATTAGTTAGGGATCTTTTTTAGCATCTGAGAGAGAGAGTTTACGTTTTAATAATAAGTGAACTCAAACTTAGGGAAGTGTTGGAAATATAAGACTGACATTATATGTATTTAATATATGTATCTCTATTTTTAATTTTTTATTTTAATAATTAATATTATTAATTTATTTAATATATTTAGATATTCCTCATATATGATGTATTAATGATGATCCATCATTTATAATGTATTATGGAGCATCCCAGATTACATTCTAAATAATTTATAAATAAATCTATTAGGATCATTTGTAGAGATAAAAAGTGAAGAAAGGAAGTGAATAATATAAGAAATATTATATGAAATAACTCATATTTTAATATATTTTTCTATCTAGTTCTTTTTTTTAAGTATGCGTGTGGGTTATTGTATGTGAGCATTTTATTAAAATATGTATTACAACATAACTGGTCAAAAAAATTTCGTAGGATGTTGCATATACTAGTATTGGTCATGTATATTAAATTGAATTCAACCTATTCACAACAATGGTAAGGTAGCATTTCACTTGTGTTTCATGTGCATATTATTTGTACCCAATTAAAGAGTTCAAATCACACAATAATATTGTTGAATATGGCTTTCATTCTTATTTGGAGAGTGGACAAATTTGTGGATTTTTTTAATATAATTTATGTTTGTGTTGATTTCATACCAACTTCTGACTCCCCAAACCGTCAGTGTTAATATATTTCCATTTACCATTCCTTCATACATTTTGAAAATTGCTTCACCAAATATTTTAATCACATATTTACATGGCCAATAACATGAGATCCCTAGATGTTATAGGTCTATATCTGGGCTTTAGAGATGAAGTGTTCTTAATATACAAATGTGTTATGTAAGATCAATTATATTATATATTTTTAGTTATGATTTATTTTTATTTTTTTATATATACATTATTGGTTCTAAAAGGCTGATTAAAGGAATCAATTTTATTTAACATTCAACTAATCTATTTCATTTTCACTAATCAAAATTCTCTATTTTTTATATCTAAAATTATTTACAATTTCTATATTAATAAGCTTATGAATTTGTTTTAAAAAAATTGAAAAAACTATTTATTTATATTTAATTTGTTAAAATGATGGAAATTTTATTATAAGGTGGAAAAATAATGTCATGAAAATAAATAGGTACTCATTTGTACTTGTTAGGATATTGAATACAAAATGAATAATGTACAATAAAATTACATAGTCTATATATAGGACAGATACATTAGGTTACCTATTTTTTGAGAAGATATCGTGAACTACAAACAAAATATATGGAACATGACATTTTCCCACATGCAATGCCAAATATGACAATTATTGTGTATGGGACTCTTATCATTTTGTTGGGACTCCGTATAATTTCACTCTGTCGGTGGGAGTTCATTAGGAATTGAAGTACTGCATTACATTCCATTAAAGCAGCTTAGCACAATTTTATAAAGACCCCTTCGGAACTCTTATCCTGAGTCAGAGAAAATTTAAAACCTCCCATGTTGTAAATCGGTGAGACCCAATCGGAATTAAATTTCCGATTTTACAAAGCGCTTAAAGTAAGCCACACTTACCCATCGGATAATAAATTTCAAACTTATAACTCTTCACGGTTATGGCCATATGTTAAAAATTTGATTTGACTCTCTCTTTAAAACTAAATAAACAATTAAATTAATTATTTAAAAATTGATTTATTTAAATTTTAATTACTTTAATTTTAAAATTAATCTAATTAAAATTTAAATAATTTATTTTTTAATTAATTTTTTCAACTTAAATTGATTTAGACTTAGTCGAGTGAAAATACCACAACTACAATTACATTGTTTTCATCAAATAATGGATGTCGCTTCGAACTCAAATGTTTAATCACCAAAGCAACATTCTCAATTATGATTGCATAGAATTTGATTTTATATTTACATAAATGTCTTCAAAATAATAATTGAATTTGAAAAGAAAGAAATGAATGTCATTTTGAAGTGATTTTGCAAGTAAAATGCTTAGTAAGAAGACTTCATTCCTTAACATATTCAAGTAATGAATATATTCACAATAAATTAATGAATATTTTATTTGTCATGTTTTTGTGTTTGGTCAATTAGGAAAAGTCTAGTGAATAAATGGTTCTGCATTTCCAAGGTGGCTCTCATTTTTTCCCACATAATCCCAAAGTTATTCATTTAGAAAGTAACTCAAGGTTATGATTGTGGATAGGGTTGGACAATAGTTATTTGTCTACATAGTCTTGTGTTTTACATACATCTCGAAATGATTCTAGATAAAACTATATAAGTTTTTATTCCTACATTTTGGACTATGAAATCCTCACATCAATAATGTACTACTTACACATGCTATGTTGCATAATTTCTAGTTAGTCCATTCTTGATTATATTGGCCACATGTTGAATGCAAATTACATGTTCTACATCTACCTTAAGCCAATGTATTTGTAGAGAGGACTAGCTATTAAATCTTATTACATAAAATGGTTTAATTGTACACATTAAAACCACATGTAAAACCTATTCTAAAATTGATGTAGTTATTATGTTTGTGATTTTTCAATCCTATGAAACTCAATTGTTTATAGATTTTGAATCATCACTTGATATTTTGTCTTTTACCCTAAACTTATATCAAATGGTGAAAAGTTGTGTTTTGATTATAAAAATATATTTCAATTTGGTTAAGAATTAAATATTTCTTTTGCACATCCATCTTACAATTTTTGCAAATATAATACTACTTCTCACTCCTCCCATAAGGTCTGGATGCATGAAGTCCTTATTTCAAATATCATTTTTTTTAAAATTTATTTTAATTAATAATATGATTTTTTAAATCATGGACAAATCCAAATAATTATATTGAATTAAAAATATATAATAATTTAATAATTTTCAAACTATCTATCTATCTATCTATCTATCTATCTATCTATCTATCTATTTGATTTATCTATCATATCTATCTATCCTTCTATCTATCCATCTATTTATCTAGCCATCCATCCATCTATCCATCTATCAATTCATCTATCCATCCATATATCTATCTATCCATCTATCTACCTATCCATCTATCTCTCCATTTATCGATACATCTATCAATCCATCTATGAATCCATCTATCTATCTGTCAATCTATCCATCCATCACTCCATCTATCTATCTATCTATCTATCTATCTATCTATCTATCTATCTATCTATCTATCTATCTATCTATCTATCTATCTATCTATCTATCTATCTATCTGTCTGTCTATCTATCTATCTATCCATCCATCCATTTATCAATTTATCCATCTATCTATCAATCCATTGATCTATCTATCAATTTATCAATCTTTCAGATAACTAAAAAACCCATATAAAAGCCCACAAAGAAATTGGTAGCTAAGATGAGAAATAATGGGGATCCTTGTATTATTATTCACTTAAGATATTAAATGATAAATCAAAAATTTAACTTTTTATCCATTCAAACTAATGAAATAAAATAATTCATCCTTATTGTATTCTTATTTCAAGATTTCATTATATTGTAAGAGTCTAATCAGTAATAATAATAGATAATTTCATCGACAATAAAATTGAGAAGCAAAAGAGTATGTATCATATTGTTTATTAGAATAAAATAAGAGTCATGTTATATCATTTTATATCCGGAGGGTGGAAAAACAATGGGGTTGAAAAGTCATAGTTGCTTCCCACATATAACACAACCTTCATCGATAAGAGTTCGCAATCTCATTTTAAAATTAACAATCAACTCTTTTTTTTCGCTTATGATTCCATAATGTTATTTATTAAGAGTAGTGAACTAGTTATACATGACCTATAAGGTCGAAGATGGAGGTGGGAAGTTGTAATGGATGTGAAATTGGAGTGCAAATATAATAACAAGAACAATCCCTACCATCAAAAGTTTTGAAGGTTATGAAAATCTAAAAGAGTGGTCTAATTACAATCATGTGGCTATTTATGGAAAGGTTGAAGTGAAATTCAAAATGCTGATAAGCATAAACGGATGTGACATTACAATTAAAGTAATAGAGGAGAGGTAGATAATAATAGGAAAGTGTAGATGTGATGTCTTGTTGATTGATAAATTTTATAATGCATATGTGAAGTCCTTAGAAACCTTTAATATGTGCATTATGAGACCATACATGCTACCAAAAAGCACAATCATTGTTATTCTGAGTACATTCACACAAGCCTTCCAAAAACTAACTTGGTCATTAGAAATCTCTAACTTTTATAAGGATTTGTTTGGTGTGTGTGGTAAACTAGTGCCTTTACCTACGGATCCATGTTAAAGGATAGATATACAAAGGTATTCATGTGTCTTGGAAGGCCTTTTTATATATTTTTGATGGAGGAAAGATGTGGTTATCATGTTGTTGCAGTGGTTGATTATGTTATTCAACTACAAGTGGGGAGTAGGCATTATTTATGATTCTTTGCCATATTAGGAGGGATCTCTTATACTTATGGGATTATTGAGCCATGGTGGGTGTCCACTTAGAAGACTAAGAGATTTGAATTGGGTCATAATGTGACAAAGTTCAATTTTATCAGAGTTAGGTTTGCTTACTTAGAGGATTTTTCTTCAGTAGAAGTGGTTGTGTGTTTGATTCAAACTTGTAGTTTGATGGCTGGGGTCTTTCTAAACTTACAAAGAGATCTTTCCTTAATAAATAAGGTTTACACTATTTGGAATTATCCTCTATTTTCTATGTTTTAGGTTGTATTGGCTCCTGACCCTTTGGTGTTTGATGGTGTCTTTAGCCTGCAGGCCTTCTTGGTATTTGTTTTTGACTCGTTTTGCTATGGATGGACTCTTCAAGGGTGGTGGGTTGGTCTGTGTTAGGTGGTACCTTTCTTGGTTTGTTTAGTTTTTCTTGGTTAGTTTAGGACATTTACTATTGGTGGAGGTGCACCTCACTCTTGGAATGGTTTTACCTAGCTAGTTTTTTTCCCCGTTATGTGTTTGTTCTTTTTGATGAATTCTTGGGAACCTTGCCGGGTTATGTAATTTGTTCTTGAGAAAAGATGCAAGGAGGGTAGGAGGTGAGAGGAATATTAAGTTTTATAAGGATAAAGGTCCAACTAGGAGACATGGAGGAAGGTTTTCCCTTTTCTAAGAAGAAGAAAGTTCTACAATACATCATAAGTATGGTTCAAAAACATTGTTTGTAGGTTTTTTAGTGATGTTATCAGTAAGTTTTTAGGTTGTTTAATATTAGGGATTATGTTATAATCCTAAGATTTGTTTGTGTTTTTGAGTTATCTTTTTTTAGGGGCTTGTTTTTACCATGTTTCTTTTTTTGTGATGGCTCTTTTTCACAGGTCTATTTGTGAATTCCTTCAGGAATCTTACTTTATGAAGATATGGCTCCAGAGGTTTGGCTAAAAACCATTGATTTTTTTGTTTTAATTTGGCTCTCTTTGGAACCCCTGATAGCTCCTTTCACTTCTACCCCCCATTTTTATACACAAATGGAAGGGAGGGCCTCAGAAACCCCCACATGAGTTATTTACTCTAGTTAGGGGATCTGAACTTAACCCCCTTGTGGCTAGCTCTAGTTTCATTGTTTAAATGTGTGAGGAGATTTTTTTGATTTGGGTTTTCTCAAGACCCGTTGGTTTTCTTCTTATCTTATTTGGATGGTTCTTGATCCAATAAAAATATGTTTGTCGATACATGAGTCTACTCTTTTCAATTCCAGCTTGGTTTCTGCATCAACTAAAAATGGTTCTTATTTTATATCTTATTTTTAGCCAAGTTTTGTTTTGGTGGCTCTTTTGTTTCCCTATTTTATTGTTTCTCTGGTTCTTTGTTTAGCCTTCTATGGAATATATGGACCTCCTATTATATATAATATTGGGCTCCATGCCACTTATAAAAATTGGGTTCGTCTATAATTAGAACAAATCAAATAATGATAATTTTTTTTTTAAAAAGATTGTTTTAAAATGCTCAATAATATTATGAAAATAGAGCTTTGAATATTGAATTTTTATTTGGATATTTGAACATGGAAAATACTTAAATTTTAACTAATTAAAGTCTAGCTTATTACTTGTTTCAATTTTCAAATATCTGATAATTAGTGTAAGCTGAAATATTAGTACTCTTTCAAATAGTACAAATTATAGTATAGAAAAGATGTTTTTTAATAAATACAAGTGCAATGTGTGGAATTTATTCATGTATTAAAAAAACTATAAATAAACCATTTAATGAAAACTAGGGCTGATAATTGATGTGGTAATGAGGTGAGCACCATGAAAAGTAATGCAATTAATTACAAGTCCAAAACTACTAACACATACGTAATCGACCACATATGTCATAATGATTTTTATGGTGTAGAGTAGTCCCCTTATTCCTACTAGTGATTCATCCATAAAATATAAATCAAATGGGAAAGAAATAATGCATTCCTAATTGAGAGTCAAAGATAAACACGTCAAATATTTGATTTGGGATGTTGTATATACTTTATATTGAATTCAACCTATTCATAAGATTAATTTGGTAACAATTCACTTGTGTTTCATCTACCTAGTTAAATACTTCACATTGATTCCCTATTTAAAGAGTTATATTTTTTACAACATCACATCACCTTCATTTTATTCTAGTCTCTCACAATGTGATAACTAGCAATCGCCTTGAAGGTTCTAAGAAAGCTAGAGGACATGTATATTTTTGTATTACAATTATATATAGTATGTATTAGTATTTAATGTATCAATTATATAAAAATATTATATTATATGATATATAAATCATATGAATGGAAATGATCTCATAATTATTGAAAATGTTTACATAACACTTGTTGATTTTTTTTTAACTTGACCCAACATAAACATCACCATTGTTAGTTGGCTAATCAAAAACACTACAAAGTGAAATTTTTTAAGTATTTAAATTCTAGAGGAAATAAAAATTTGAATTATATAAATATATATAATAATAATTAAAAACCATAAAAATTAACAAAATTTCAATTCTATAATAAAAAAATTTAAATAAGGATAAATATTTTCAACCAAAACAAAATCCTCGTGAAATTCAAATTCATCCTAACTAAAATATGATGCAAGATTGATTAGATGAATAAATAAAGACCAAACATATTGGAAGGATGAAAGAGACAATTCATGACTTATTAAAGTGACCGTAAATGTTGTTGTTTGTCGCTGCTTTTGAGGATTTTAACCCTACCATTTAATTTCCAAATAAAACCCCCATAACGAATCGTAAATTATACTAACCAACTAAATATAGGTCTCCCTCTATCCTTCCCATGATTTCATAATATCATAAAATCAAATATGTGTTGGCCAACATATAATGAAACTTGTGATGGAATGAAATAAGATCACTTTCATGATATGATATTTATATATATGTCTTGGACACGTGTTAGTGACATAATGTGACCATACCCTATCAACTACATCAATGTCAGACAAAAAGTCACAAATAATTAAAACCATTTTAGTGTGGCATGGAGGAAATGGGATGCATGGAGAGAGTGATGAGAAGAAAGGCAAATGATCATTGTATTTGCAGGTCGGTGGTATATATTGTTTTTTTTGCATTGGTACCTTATGTATTATTTATTTTAAATAGGTAGAGACAATTAGAAACAAATCATCAAAGACATAATTTGGTAGAGATGTGAATAAAAGAGTAGTGAGGCCATTAAAATCAACACATTCTCTATCCATGTAAAAGGGTAAATGTCTACATGAATATACTGACGATGTACTCCATTCAAATGTGCCTGACTTTCTCTGTGAGCACGTTATCATCCTCTAGTTCAACCTATTTTTTTATAAAGAGAGATTTAATAAGGTTTCACCATTTAAAGTCCTCACATATTATGCAAGTTTCAAGGGTTTTATAACTTGATATCCTCATTTTTTGGGCTGGGCATGTTTATATTAAAGATGTGGGAGCTAGGATACTATTTACTACAAGTTCATGAGCATAAACAATGTGAAGGGCACCACTGTTAAAAGTGGTTGGAAAGAACTATGTAAGAGTGAAGATTACATATAGATATCACCCCATAACTATCTTCTTTTGGTATGGTTTTTGTAGTTTCAAGGATGTTATGTTCTAGGGTTTCATAGCTCTACTATTTTTAGGATTTTATATCTAATGCTTTTTTATTTTGGTACAAATATTTTCAATGGGGTTTTTAATAGGGAATTATATTAAAGTGATCTTTATTTGTTGTCAAAAACACTATAATTCAAAAACTTTCCATCACTTTATAATGGCCAATGATACTCTAAGTCCCAAAAATAGTTACTTTTACTAGAAGAAAAGTAGTAACAATGGTACAGGTAATAAAATATCATGATATAATCCTTGCATCATTTTTCACATTTTTTTTAGGAATCAACCTAGTGCTGTAACCAATTAAGTTGGAAAATAATATATATTTTTTGGAACAAATTGAATGTGCAAATTTTAAATTACCTTAACATAATATAATGGTGTCATAATCATTCTGTTGCACCAAAGAATTGACCATGTCGACGGTGATGTAATTGGGTATGCTACTCCTCCTCTCGGTCCTCCTTCAACACTTTCTCAAAAAATAATTGAGCCAAGATGGTAAATGATGTAGAAAATGATGGACAATAATGTGATGATAGAATGAGGACAGCTGCATGCCAAATTTTCTAGATTGTTTTATGGAAACCTAGGAACTACCCTCTACAAAATCTCGTACACCATGTGTTAGAATTTGAAAAGTTTGAAAGGCATATTCCCTTTATTTTCATCTTGTGAAATAAATCTTAGGTATTTTCCCTAATATAATAAGCCTTTGGCTTAAATATAAGACATTGAATTTCACATTCCTTTAGCAGTTAAAATTTAAAATTTTCCTCATTAGATATATATCACATTCAATTCAACCCCTCATAAAGTAGACCAAACTTGTTTTCACAAAGGTTTAGTTGGTAATTTTTACGTCAATGACAAAACCATTATAGACTTTATTTATCCAGTCAAATCCACTACTCACTTTCAACACTTCTTGTTACATTACAATCACTTTTCATATGTTATAGACAACAAGGTAATATTTATGTTAAAAGTCCACCATAGATCAAGAACGTATATATCAAAAAAGATGGTACGTCTATTAGCCATGAAATTCAATTTTAATACTACATACGTAACTGACCAATAATGGACTCACTCTTATTCATGACCACCAACAGTTTTGAAATGGCTGTCTCCATAGTGGTATTCTTTAGAAATCCAATTTATCCATAAAATCTGTGCCATTTAGACATCTACATCTGCCTAGATGCATATATTATTTAGGGCCAAGATCCATGTAATTTAGACAAGCAACGTGAGAGAGGGAAATATGCAACAACATTGTGTTATGGATAAGCCTTCATTTACAACAACTATGGGGTAAATAAACCTCTGTTTATTTGAGTTCATTTTTGTTGATCAGAATTGTGGCCTATGGTTGAGGAGTGGGAGCTATTGCTATGAACTTGGTGAGGTTTTTTTGGTAAGCAAGTTCAATGTCACGATCAATATTACAAGAGCAAATATGAGTGAAGGTGATGGGCTCTTCCATCATGCACTGCTACATCTTCTCCAACTTGAGTTGATACATGATCCCCTTTTACGACAAATTCTGAAATGTTACAATCAAGAATCTGTCATTGTTGGAGTTAACCACCCCATGATGATCCACACTCTTGAAGTTGTCATTGTTTAGAGACTACTCAAAATGATGATGAACACAAAATTATAACAATAAGATAGAAACTAAATATAAATGATTAGAGGTACTATTGAATACTCACATGCATATGATCACCAAGATTGAAGTAAAACAGTCCCTCAATGAGCTTGATGGTGATCTAGGTTAACTGGAGCAACCAAAACCACATCCACTTCATTTTCAAAGGCAATCAACCTCCAATCTGGTTGATTAGTTTGAGTGGGATTCTGATCAGTAGGAACTTACAAATTTAAATTTGTTTGAACAGTCATTACCTCCATAATAGTTATCCCAAACTGCCACTATAAGCACAAGGTCATGTAACATATTTAGATCATGTCATAATTTAGAAACCATGCCATATTAGCAGGATGTCAACAGAGAAGGGTGATGGAAAAAGGTTGTTGACTTTTCAATTGAGTTGAATAAAAGGTGGGTCAGGGTTGTTAATGCATGAATGTATGTCATTTGTGTATGTCGGTTAAGCTCGTTCTATAAAGGTTACTTGATTTAGATTAATCACAGCATGCTAGAATCTAAAAACTATGCCATGTTAGTAGGTTGTTAATAGAAAAGGGTGATGCAAAAAGGTTGTTAACTTTTTGACTGAGTTGAATAAATGGTGGGCCATAATTGCTAATGCTAACACACACTTAATTTGTGTGTAATGGTTAAGCTCGATCTATAGAGGATATATACTTTAGATTGATTTCAAATTGACTTCAAATTTTTATAAGAATATAATTTTTGTAGTGCTTCACTTTTCTTTTAAACACCCACCTGGTTATATTATTTTATTCATTCTTTACACAACTACATCCACAATCATATGGTCAACATGGACCGCTTCCTTGTTTGGAATAAAATTATAGCATAGGCTTTAAGCCACACAACCTTTTCAATATTTTTGAAAACATTTACTTATGAGTTATACTTTATCAACTTATAACTATCCTACTTACATGCACTAAATATTTTTCTTTCAAGGTAATGGAGATGGTACGTAGGTAAGGACGAAATATATATGAATATATCCAGTTCAAAATCTTTTTGGTTTATGTTCTTTTTTAATGTGTTTAACTAAAGGGCATTTACTTTTTGAAAAATGATAATTTAAATATAAATAATGTAAATAGTCTCAACACAACTAACCAACATATGATTCCTACCCCTTCTAACAAATTCTCTTTTAAAAATAGTTGTTGAAAAAAAATTAATAAATAGTGGATATGCCACACCAATATAATTTTAGACTAGCATATGCTTACAAAGAGCTCTTGCCTTAATAAATAAGGTTCACACTATTTATAGTCATCCTCTATTTTCCAAGTTTTTGGTTGTATTGGCCCCTAACCCTTCGGTGTTTAATGGTGGGTTTAGCCTGCAGGTCTTCTTGGTATTTGTTTTGGAATATTTTTGCTATGGATGGACTCTTCAAAGGTGGTGGGTTGTTCTGTATTGGGTGGTACCTTTCTTGGTTTGTTTAGTTTTTCTTGGTTAGTTTAGGACATTTACTATTGGTGGAGGGTCACCAACTCTTGGAATGGTTTTTCCTAGCTAGTTTTTTGCCTCGTTAGGTGTTTGTTCTTTTTGATGAATTCTTGGGAACCTTATCAAGTTATGTAATTTGTTCTTAAGAAAAGATGCAAGGAGGGTAGGATGTGAGAGGCATATTAAGTTTTAGAAGGAGAAAGGTCCAACTAGGAGACATGGAGGAAGGTTTCCCCTTTTCTAAGAAGAAGAAATGTCTATAATACATCATAAGTATGGTTTAGCACTTTGTTTGTAGGTTTTTTTGTGATGTTAATAGTAAGTTTTTAGGTTGTATAATCTTAGGCGATTATGTTATAATGCCAAGATTTCTTTGTGTTTTCAAGTTCTTCTTTTTTAGGGGCTTGTTTTTACCACGTCTCTTTTTTGTGATGGCTCTTTTTCACATATCTATTTGTTCAAGAATCCTACTTTATGAAGATATGGCTCCAGAGGTTTGGCTAAAAACCATTGATTTTTTTGTTGCAATTTGGCTCCTTTTGGAACCCCTGATAGCTCTTTGCACTTCTACTCCCCATTTTTATACTCAAATGGAAGGGAGGGCCTCAGAAACTCCCACATGAGTTGTTTAGTCTAGTTAGGGGATCTAACCTTAACCCCTTTGTGGCTAGCTCTACTTTCATTGTTTAAACATGTGAGGAGATTTTTTTGATTTGGGTTTTCTCAAGACCCATTGGTTTTCTTCTTCTCTTATTTGTATGGTTATTGATCTAATCAAAATATGTTTGTCGATACATGAGTCTACTCTTTTCAAGTCTAGCCCGGTTTCTGCATCAACTAAAAATGGTTCTTTTTTTATATCTTATTTTTAGCTAAGTTTTGAGTCGGTGGCTCTTTTGTTTTCCCATTTTATTATTTCTCTAGTTCTTTGTTTAGCCTTCTAGGGAATATATGGACCTCCTATTATATCTAAGATTGGGCTCCATGCCACTTATTAAAATTGGGTTCCTCTATAATCAGAACAAATTAAATAATGATAAATTAAAAAAAAGATTGTTTAAAAATGCTGAATAATATTATGAAAATAGAGGTTTGAATATTGAATTTTTATTTGCATATTTGAAAATGGAGAATACTTAAATTGTGACTAATTAAAGACTAGCTTATTACTTGTGTCAATTTTCAAATATTTGATAACCAATGTAAGTTGAACTATTAGTACTCTTTCAAATAGTACATATTGTAGCATAGAAAAGATGTTTTCTATTAAATACAAGTGAAATGTGTCGAAACCATTAATTTATAAATAAAATTATAAAGAAACCATTTAATGCAAACTAGGCATCATATTGATGTGGTAATAAAGTGAGCACCATGAAAAGTAATGTAATTAATTACAAGTCCAAAACTACTCACACATACGTAATTGACCACATATATCATAATAATTTTGATGGTGCAGAGTACTTCCATTATTCCTACTAGTTATTCACCCATAAAATATAAATCAAATGGGAAAGAATTAATGTATCCCTAATTGAGAGTCAAAGATAAACATGTCAAAAATTTGATTTGGGATGTTGTATATACTTTAGATTGAATTCAGCCTATTCATAAGATTAATTTGGTAACAATTCACTTGTGTTTCATCTACCTAGTTAAATACTTCACATTGATTCCCTATTTAAATAGTTCTTCTTTTTACAACATCACATCACCTTCATTTTATTCTGGTCTCTCACAATGTGATAACTAGCAATTGCCCAAAAGGTTGAATGAAAGCTATAGGAATTATATATTTTTGTATTATAATTATATATAGTATGTGTTAGTATTTAATATATAAATTATATAAAAATATTATCTTATATAATATATAAATCATATGAATGGAAATGATCTCATAATTATTGAACTGTTTACATAACACTTGTTGATTTTTTTTAACTTGACCCAACATAAACATCACCATTGTTAGTTGGCTAATCAAAAACCCTACAAAGAGGAATTTTTTAAGTATTTAAATTATAGAGGAAATAAAAATTCAAATTATATAAATATATATAAGAATAATTAAAAACCATAACAATTAACAAAATTTCAATTCTATAATTAAAAAATTTAAATAAGGATAAATATTTTCAACCAAAACAAAATCCTCATGAAATTCAAATGCATCCTAACTAAAATATGATGGGAGATGATTAAGTTAATAAATAAGGACCAAATGTGTTGGAAGGATGAAAGAGAAAATTCATGACATATCAAAGTGACAGTAAATGTTGTTGTTTGTCGCTGCTTTTCAGGGTTTTAACCCTGCCATTTAATTTTTAAATAAAGTCGCCATAACCAATCATAAATTATACTAACCAATTAAATATAGGTCTCCCTCAAACCTTCCCATCATTTCATAATATCATAAAATAAAATATGTGTTTGCCAACATATAATGAAACATGTGACGGAATGAAATAAGATCGCTTTCACGATATATATATATATATATATATATATATATATATATATATATATATATATATATATATATATATATATATATGTCTTGACCACGTGTTAGTGACATAATGTGACCATGCCCTATCAACTAAGTCAATGTCAGAAATAAATTCACATGTAAATAAAACCATTCAAGTGTGGCATGGAGGAAATGGAATGCATGGAGAGAGTGAGAAAAGGCAAGGCAAATGCTCATTATATTTACAGGTCAGTGGTATATATTGTTTTTATGCACTGGCACCTTACATATTTTTTATTTTGCATAGGTAGAGACAATTAAAAACAAATCATCAAAGACATAATGTGGTAGAGAATGCAACAAAAGAGTAGTGAGGCCACTAAAATCAAGGCATTCTCTATCCATGAGGAAAGGTAAATGTCTACATGAATTTGCTGACCATGTACTCCATTTAGATGATCCTGACTTCCTGTGTGAGCATGTTATCATCCTCTAGTTGAACCTAATTTTTTATTAAGAGAGATTTAATAAGGTTTGACCATTTAAATTCCTCACATATTATGCAAATTTGTAAGGATTTTACAGCTTGATATCCTCATTTTTTGGGCTGGGCATGTTGATATTAAAGATGTGGGCATTGGAATACTATTTGGTACAAGTTCATGAGCATAAACAATGTGAAGGGCACCACTGTTAACAATGGTTGCAAAGCACTATGTAAGAGTGAAGATTACATATAGATATCACCCCATAACTACCTTTTTATGGTATATTTTTTGTATTTCAAGGATGTTATGTTTTAGGGTTTCAAAGCTTTATTATTGTTAGGATTTTATATCTAATGCTTTTTTATTTTGGTACAAATCTTTTCTATGGGGTTTTTAATTGTGCATTATATTGAAGTGATATTTATTTGGCATCAAAACCACTATAATTTTAAAACTTGCCATCACTTTATGATGGCCAATGATACTCTAAGTCCCAAAAATAGTTACCTCTACCAGAAGAAAAGTAGTAATAAAATATCATGATATAATCCTTGCATCATTTTTCACATTTTTTTTAGGAATCAACCTAGTGCTGTAACCAATTAAGTTAGAAAATAATATAGATTTTGTGGAACAAATTGAATGTAAAAATTTTAAGTTACCTTAACATAATATAATGTTGTCATAATCATTCTGTTGCACCAAAACATTGACCATGTCGGTGGTGATGTAATTGGGTATGGTACTCCTCCTCTATGTGCTCCTTCAACACTTTCTCAAAAAATAATTCAGCCAAGATGGTAAATGAGGTAGAAACTGATGGACGATAATGTGATCATAGAATGAGGACAATTGCATGCGAAATTTTCTAGATTGTTTTACGAAAACCTAGCAACTACCCTCTACAAAATCTCATACACCATGTGTTAGAATTTGAAAAGTTTGAAAGGCATATTCCATTTCTTTTCATCTTGTGAGATGAATCTTAGATATTTTCCCCACTATAATAATCCTTTGGCTTAAATATAAGACTTTGAATTGCACCTTCCTTTAGCGGTTTAAAATTTAAAATTTTCCTCATTAGATATATATCACAATCAATTCAACCCCTCATAAAGTAGACCAAACTTATATTCACAAAGCTTTAGTTGCTACTTTTTAAGTCAATGACAAAACCATTATAGACTTTATTTATCCATTCAAATCCACTACTCTCTTTCAACACTTCTTGTTACATTAGAATCACTTGTTCATATGTTATACACAACAAGGTAATATTTATGTTAAAAGTCCACCATAGATCAAGAACATATATATCAAAGAAGCTGGTAGGTCTATAAGCCATGGAATTCAAGTTAACTACTACATACGTAATCGAACAACAATGGACTCACTCTTATTCTTGACCAATAAAAGTTTTGAAATGGCTATCTCCATAGTGGTATTCTTTAGGAATCCAATTTTTCCATAAAATTTGTGCCATTTAGAAATCTACATCTGCGTAGATGCATATATTCTTTAGGGCCAAGATCTGTGCCATTTAGACAGGCAACATGAGCAAGGGAAATATGCAACAACGTTGTGTTATAGATAAGCCTACATTTAAAACAACTATAGGGTAAATAAACCTCTGTCTATTTGAGTTTGTTTTTGTTGATCAGAATCATGGCTTGTGTTTGAGGAGTGGGAGTTATTGCTAAAAACTTGGTGAAGTTTTTTTGGTAATCGAGTTCAATGTCACGACCAATCTTACAAGAGTAAATTTGCGTGAAGGTGATGTGTTCTTCTATCATGCACTGCTACATCTTCTCCAACTTGAGTTGATACATGATCCCCTTTTATGACAGATTTTTGAAATGTCACAATCGAGAATCTGTCGCTATTGGAGTTAACCACCCCGTGATGATCCACACTCTTGAAGTTGTCATTATTCAGAGGCTACTCAAAATGATGATGAACACAAAATTATAACTGTAAGATAGAAACTAAATATAAATGATTACATGTTTTAGTGAATACTCACATGCATATGATCACCAAGATTGACGTAAAATAGTCCCTCGATGAGCTTGATGGTGATCTAGGTTAACTGGAGTAGCCAAACCCACATCCACTTCATTTTCAAATGCAAATAACCTCTAATCTGATTGATTAGTTTGAGTAGGATTCTGATATGTAGGAATTTAAAAATTCAAATTTGTTTGAATAGTCAGTGCCTCCATAATAGTTCTCCCAAACTGCCAATATAACAACAAGGTCATGTAACATCTTTAGATCATGTCATAATGTAGAAACCATGCCATGTTAGTAGGATGTCAATGAAGAAGGGTGATGGAAAAAGGTTTTTGACTTTTCAATTGAATTGAATAAATGGTGGGTCGGGGTTGTTAACACATACACGTATGTAATTTGTGTATGTTTGTTAAGCTCATTCTATAAAGTTTACATGATTTAGATTGATCAGAGCATGATAGAATCTACAAACTATGCCATGTTAGTAGGTTGTTAATAGAAAAAGGGTGATGAAAAAAGGTTGTTAACTTTTTGACTGAGTTGAATAAATGGTGGGCCATAGTTTCTAATGCTAACACACACTTTATTTGTGTGTAATGGTTAAGCTCGATCTATAGAGGCTTTATACTTTAGATTGAATTCAAATTGACTTCAAATTTTTATAAGAATATAATTTTTGTAGTGCTTCACTTTTATTTTAAACACCTTCCAAATTATATTGTTTTATTCATTCTTTACACAACTGCCTCCACAAGCATATGGTCAACATGGAATGCTTCCTTGTTTGGAAAAAAATTATAGCATAAGCTATAGATACACAAGTTTTTGAATATTTTGGAAAAAAATTACTTATGAGTTATATTTAATCAACTTATAACTATCCAACTTACATGCACTAAATTTTTTTTTTTCAAGTTAATGGAGATGGTACGTAGGTAAGGACAAAATGTATATCAATATATGCAGTTCCAAATCTTTTTGGTTTATGTTATTTTTTAATGTGTTTAACTAAAGGGAAATTACTTTTTTGAAAAATGATAATTTAAATATAAATAATGTAAATAGTCTCAACACAACTAACCAACATATCATTCATACCCCTTCTAACAAATTCTCTTTTAAAAATAGTTGTTGAAAAAAAATTAATAAATAGTGGATATGCCACACCAATATAATTGTAGACCAGCATATGTTTAGAAACGGATCTTACCTTAATAAATAAGGTTTACACTATTTTGAATAATTTTAGATTTTCCTTGTTTTAGGTTGTATTGGCTCCTGACCCTTCACTATTTGATGGTGGGTTTAGCCTGCAGGTCTTCTTGGTATTTGTTTTGGACTCTTTTTGCTATGGATGGACTCTTCAAGGGTGGTGGATTTGTATGTGTTTGGTGGTACCTTTCTTAGTTTGTTTAGTTTTTCTTGGTTAGTTTAGGACATTTACTATTGGTGGAGGCTCACCTCACTCTTGGAATGGGTTTTCCTAGCTAGTTCTTTTCCCCATTATGTGTTTGTTCTTTTTGATGAATTCTTGGGAACCTTGTCGGGTTATGTAATTTGTTCTTGAGTAAATATGCAAGGAGGGTAGGAGGTGAGAGGCATATTAAGTTTTAGAAGGAGAAAGGTCCAACTAGGAGACATGGCGGAAGGTTTCCCCTTTTCTAAGAAGAAGAAAGTTCTATAATACATCATAAGTATGGTTCAACACTTTGTTTGTAGGTTTTTTAGTGATTTTAATGGTATGTTTTTAGGTTGTATGATATTAGGGGATTATGTTATAATCCCAACATTTGTTTGTGTTTTCAAGTTCTCTTTTTTTAGGAGCTTGTTTTTACCATGTTTCTTTTTTGTGAGGGCTCTTTTTCACATGTCTATATGTGAATTCCTTTAGGAATCCTACTTTATGAAGATATGGCTCTAGAGGTTTGGTTAAAAAACATTGGTTTTTTTTTGTTGCAATTTGGCTCCCTTTGGAACCCCTGATAGCTCTTTGCACGTCTACCCCCCATTTTTATACTCAAATGGAAGGAAGGGCCTCTGAAACCTCCACATGAGTTGTTTACTCTAGTTAGGGGATCTGACCTTAACCCCCTTGTGGCTATCTCTAGTTTCATTGTTTAAACATGTGAGGAGATTTTTTTGATTTGGGTTTTCTCAAGACCCATTGGTTTGCTTCTTCTCTTATTTGGATGGTTCTTGATCTAATCAAAATATGTTTGTCAATACATGATTCTATTCTTTTCAAGTCTAGCCTAGTTTCTGCATAAACTAAAAATTGTTCTTATTTTAAATCTTATTTTTATCTAAGTTTTGAGTTGGTGGCTCTTTTGTTTCCTTATTTTATTGTTTCTCTGGTTCTTTGTTTAACCTTCTATGGAATATATGGACCTCCTATTATATCTAATATTGGTCTCCATGCCACTTATCGAAATTGAGTTCATCTATTATCAGAACAAATCAAATAAGGATAATTTTTTTTAAATATTGTTTTAAAATGCTCAATAATATTATGAAAATAGAGGTTTGAATATTGAATTTTTATTTGCATATTTGAACATGGACAATACTTAAATTGTAACTAATTAAAGTCTAGCTTATTACTTTTTTCACTTTTCAAATATCTAATAACCAGTGTAAGCTAAAATATTAGTACTCTTTCAAATAGTATAGATTGTAGCATAGAAAAGATGTTTTTTATTAAATACAAGTGCAATTTGTGGAACCCTTTCATTTCTAAATAAAACTATAAAGAAACCATTTAATGCAAGCTAGGGATAATATTGATGAGGTAATGAGGTGAGTATCATGAAAAGTAATGTAATTAATTACAAGTCCAAAACTACTCACACATACGTAATTGACCACATATGTCATAATGGTTTTGATGGTGCAGAGTAGTCCCATTATTCCTACTAGTTATTCACCCATAAAATATAAATCAAATGGGAAAGAATTAATGTATCCCTAATTGAGAGTCAAAGATAAACATGTCAAAAATTTGATTTGGGATGTTGTATATACTTTAGGTTGAATTTAGCCTATTCATAAGATTAATTTGGTAACAATTCACTTGTGTTCCATCTATAAAGTTAAATACTTCACATTGATTCTACATTTAAAGAGTTCTAGCTTTTACAACATCACATCACCTTCATTTTATTCTGGTCTCTCATAATGTGATAACTAGCAATTGCCCTGAAGGTGTAAAGAAAGCTAGAGGAATTATATATTTTTGTATTACAATTATATATAGTATGTATTAGTATTTAATGTATCAATTATATAAAAATGTTATCTTATATAATATATAAATCAATAGAATGGCATTGATCTCATAATTGTTGAACTATTTACATAACACTTGTTGATTTTTTTTAACTTGACCCAACATAAACATCACCATTATTAGTTGCCTAATCAAAAAAACTACAAAGAGAAATTTATTAAGTATTTAAATTCTAGAGGTAATGAAAGTTCAAACTATATAAATATATATAAGAATAATTAAAAACCATAACAATTAACAAAATTTCAATTCTATAATAAAAAAATTTAAATAAGGATAAATATTTTCAACCAAAACAAAATCCTCATGAAATTCAAATGCATCCTAACTAAAATATGATGGGAGATTGATTAGATGAATAAATAAAGACCAAACATATTGGAAGGATGAAAGAGAAAATTCATGACTTAACAAAGTGACAGTAAATGTTGTTGCTTGTCACTCCTTTTGAGGATTTTAACCTTGCCATTTAATTTCCAAATAAAACCCCCATAGCCAGTCATAAATTATACTAACCAATTAAATACAGGTCTCCCTCAATCTATCCCATCATTTCATGATATCATAAAATCAAATATGTGTTGGGCAACATATAATGAAACTTGGGATGGAATGAAATAAGATCACTTTTATGATATATATATATGTCCTGGCCATGTGTTAGTGACATAATGTGACCATGCCCTATCAACTAAGTCAATGTTAGATAAAAATTCACACATAAATAAAACCATTTGAGTGTGGCATGGAGGAAATGGGATGGATGGAGAGAGTGAGAAGAGGTAAGGCAAATGCTCATTGTATTTGTAGGTCGGTGGTATATATAGTTTTTATGCATTGGCACCTAACATATTTTTTATTTTGGATAGGTAGAGACAATTAAAAACAAACAATCAAAGACATAATGTGGTAGAGAAGCCAATAAAAGAGTAGTGAGGTCATTAAAATCCAGGCATTCTCTATCCATGCAAAAGGGTAAGCGTCTACATGAATTTGTTGACCATGTACTCCATTCAGATGTGCCTGACTTCGTATGTGAGTACGTTATCATCCTCTAGTTGAATCTATTTTCATATAAATGGAGATTTAATAAGGTTTCACCATTTAAAGTCCTCACATATTATGCAAAGTTTCAAGGGTTTTATAGCTTGATATCCTCATTTTTTGGGCTGGTCATGTTGATATTAAAGATGTGGGAGCTGGGATACTATTTACTACAAGTTCATGAGCATAAACAATGTGAAGGGCACCACTGTTAAAAGTGGTTGGAAAGAACTATGTAAGAGTGAAGATTACATATAGATATCACCCCATAACTATCTTGTTTTGGTATGGTTTTTGTATTTTCAAGGATGTTATGTTCTAGGGTTTCATAGCTCTATTGTTTTTAGGATTTTATATCTAATGCTTTTTTATTTTGGTACAAATATTTTCAATGGGGTTTTTAATAGGGAATTTTATAAAAGTGATCTTTATTTGTTGTCAAAAAAACTATAATTCGAAAACTTTCCATCACTTTATAATGGCCAATGATACTCTAAGTCCCAAAAATGGCTACTTCTACTAGAAGAAAAGTAGTAACAATTGTACAAGTAATAAAATATCATGATATAATCCTTGCATCATTTTTCACATTTTTTTAAGGAATCAACCTAGTGCTGTAACCAATTAAATTGGAAAATAATATAGATTTCATGGAACAAATTGAATGTGAATTATTTAAATTACCTTAACATAATATAATGGCGTCATAATCATTCTGTTGCACCAAAACGTTGAACATGTTGGTGGTGATGTAATTGGGTATGGTACTCCTCCTCTATGTGCTCCTTCAACACTTTCTCAAAAAATAATTAAGCGAAGATGGTAAATGAGGTAAAAACCGATGGACCATAATGTGATGATAAAATGAGGACAACTGCATGCCAAATTTTATAGATTGTTTTATAGAAACCTAGGAACTACCCTCTACAAAATCTTGTACACCATGTCTTAGAATTTGAAAAGTTTGAAAGGCATATTCCATTTCTTTTCATCTTGTGAGATGAATCTTAGATATTTTCCCCACTATAATAAGCCTTTGGCTTAAATATAAGACATTTAATTTCAACTTCCTTTAGCGGTTTAAAATTTAGAATTTTCCTCATTAGATATATATCATAGTCAATTCAACCCCTCATAAAGTAGACCAAACTTATTTTCACAAAGGTTTAGTTGGTACTTTTTAAGTAAATGACGAAACCATTATAGACTTTATTTATCCATTCAAATCCACTACTCTCTTTCAACACTTCTTGTTACATTAGAATCACTTGTTCATATGTTATACACAACAAGGTAATATTTATGTTAAAAGTCCACCATAGAGCAAGAACATATATATCAAAGAAGCTGGTAGGTCTATTAGCCATGAAATTCAAGTTTACTACTACATACGTAACCCACCAATAATGGACTCACTCTTATTCTTGACCACCAACAGTTTTGAAAAGGCTGTCTCCATAGTGGCATTCTTTAGGAATCCAATTTATCAATAAAATCCGTGCCATTTAGACATCTACACTCAGGATATCTACATCTGCGCAGATCCATATATTCTTTAGGGCCAAGATCCGTGCCATTTAGACAAGCAACGTGAGAGAGGGAAATATGCAACAACGTTGTGTTATGGATAAGCCTACATTTACAACAACTATGGGGTAAATAAACCTCCGTTTATTTCAGTTTGTTTCCGTTGATCAGAATCGCGGCTTGGGGTTGAGGAGTGGGAACTATTGCTACGAACTTGGTGAGCTTTTTGTGGTAAGCGAGTTCAATGTCACGACCAATCTTACAAGAGTAAATCTGAGTGAAGGTGATGGGTTCTTCCATCATGCACTGCTACATCTTCTCCAACTTGAGCTGATACACGATCCCGTTTTATGACAGATTTTGAAATGTTACAATCGAGAATCTGTCGCTGTTGGAGTTACCCACCTCGTGATGATCCACACTGTTGAAGTTGTCATTGTTCAGAGACTACTCAAAATGTTGATGAACACAAAATTATAACTGTAAGATAGAAACTAGATATAAATGATTACAGGTACTAGTGAATACTCACATTCATATGATCACCAAGATTGACGTAAAACAGTCCCTCGATGAGCTTGATGGTGATCTCGGTTAACTGGAGCAGCCAAAACCACGTCCACTTCATTTGCAAAGGCAAACAACCTCCAATCTGATTGATTAGTTTGAGTGGGATTCTGATCAGTAGGAATTTAATAATTCAAATTTGTTTGAACAGTCAATGCCTCCATAATAGTTCTCCCAAACTACCACTATAACCACAAGGTCATGCAACATCTTCAGATCATGTCATAATGTAGAAATCATGCCATGTTAGCAGGATGTCAACGGAGAAGGGTGATGGAAAAAGGTTGTTGACTTTTCAATTGATTTGAATAAATCGTGGGTCATGGTTGTTAACGCATGCACTTATGTAATTTGTGTATGTTGGTTAAGCTCATTCTATAAAGGTTACATGATTTAGATTGATCAGAGCATGTTAGAATGTACGAACTAAGCTATGTTAGTAGTTTGTTAATAGAAAAGGGTGATGAAAAAATGTTAACTTTTCGACTGAGTTGAATAAATGGTGGGCCACAGTTGCTAATGGTAACACACACTTAATTTGTGTGTAATTGTTAAGCTCGATCTATAAAAGCTTTATACTTTAAATTGACTTCAAATTTTTATAAGAATATAATTTTTGTAGTGCTTCACTTTTCTTTTAAACACCCACCCAGTTATATTATTTTATTCATTCTTTACACAACTTCCTCCACAATCATATGGTCAACATGGTCAACATGGACCGCTTCCTTGTTTGGAAAAAAATTATAGCATAAGCTTATAGCTACACAAGTTTTGGAATATTTTGGAAAACATTTATTTATGAGTTATATTTTATCAACTTATAACTATCCTACTTACATGCGCTAAATATTTTTCTTTCAAGGTAATGTAGATGGTACTTAGGTAAGGACAAAATATATATCAATATATAGTTCAAAATCTTTTTGGTTTATGTTTTTGTTAATGTGTTTAACTAAAGGGAACTTACCTTTTGAAAAATAATAATTTAAATATAAATAATTATATAAATAATGTAAACAGTGTCAACACAACTAACCAACATATGATTCCTACCCCTTCTAACAAATTCTCTTTTAAAAATAGTTGAAAAAAATTTAATAAATAGTTGATATGCCACACCAATACAATTGTAGACCAGCATATGCTTCCTATCCCTTCTAACAAGTTCCCCTTCAAATGAAGTAGTTGAAAAAGATTTAATAAATAATGGATATGCCACACCAATACAATTGTGCACCAACATATTGTCTTTTATCCATAATAGACAGAGTTTTGAATTCTTACTTATTAGTTACCATTCGTAACTAAATATGGACATTTTATTGCGCCCTTAAATGGAACGTGCTTGTCTTTACAACCCTACACATAAAAGGAAGACTCGTCCCAACATCACTTCACCTTGTAGGCGACCAAACTACCAAAAGACCGAACCGTTAGACTTAAGTTATCCGTTCAAATCGTCTCCCGTCATTTAACATACTTGTTGCGATAGAATCACTTGTTCATACGCCGTACAAAACAAGGCAAGATTTATGTTAAAAGTCGTAAACAATTGCAGATCGATAACAGATATAGCAAAGAAGCTGATAGGTCTACTAGCCATGAAATTCAAGTCTACAACTACCTACGTAACCGACCAAGAAATGGTCTCACTCTTATTCTTGAGCACCAACAATTTAGAAGAAGGCCGTGTACGCAGTGCAATTATTCCTGCATACAATTCATCTATAAAATGCATATCCAATGAGAAAAATAATGGCGAATTTCAGTGATGGTAAAAAATGGAGGAGCAAAGGGATGGCATCTCCAGAGTGTCATTTATTTCGCGAAGTAATCGCCACAGTGTTAGAGTCCATAACGTCAGGGAAGATCAAAGTATGGATTGAAGGAGAATTACTCAAGCGCGGAGCCATTCTGTTTAGAGGATTCGACCTAAAGTCGGCAGATGTCTTCAATGGATTTGAAGCGCAGCCTTAGCACTGGTAAATAATTAAATAGTAATTTTACAGAAAACTTATGCTAAGTTTGTATATGTATTGTATTGTTTTATTGGAATAAAATAAGAATTATGTTATATTACGATGGAGACTATGAAATTTCCATAAAAAATATTCTTCTTCTGCGAGGTGGCTCCTCTTGAGGGTAGGGAAACGGCGGTGTTGAAGAGCCACCGAGTTGCTGCCCACTTGCAACACAACTTTTCGGAAGTCGTTCAACAACTTGACATGCATGGAATCCGTGATCAAAACTGAGCCCGTCACAGCCCGTCTAATGGCTTCAAGCTCGTCAGATAAGTGTCACTCAAAATTTGTCTCTCAAAATATCTTAGATATTATAAATTATTTGACAAGAAAGAAGTGTAATTTTATGATGAAAATGATGAAAGAGGGTTATAAAGAAAAACTACCCATCATAAAATAATAAAATATACATGTTCAATGTGGTATAGTGCTTCGCGTATTAATATTTGATACTAAAATTTGAATTTGTGACTTTTTAAAGGATATAAATTCAAGTCAAATTAAATATAATAGGGAGCACAGTTGCGTTTTTAGTGTAGATTGAGATTTCGTCATTAATGGATGAATTTGCTTTAATATCCAACACAACAAAATCATAATCACAAATGCGCATGGTGATATAAATTAGATTCTATAGAATCCTAATCGATGGCCCATGAATCACAGTGCGTAATAATCAGAGTGATATTTCAAAAGAAGAGAGGATAAACACTTTGTAAAATGCTATGACAGCGAAAAATTGTAGATCAAATTTCTCTTTATCCTCTTGGTACTCTGTAGCCGAAATTTGTTGCGCAAGAGTGATAAATTGGTGGACTTAATTTTAGGATTTAGTGCTAATGCAAAATTGTCTACCATGCATTCTATTGAATTCCCATTTATTGTGACTCTAGAATAAAGCTAGCTTACCAGATTTACTACTAAGACTTTCTTATTCTCTGTAATAGTTGATGCACTCTTGAAGAGCAAACACACCAACTGTAGCCATGATGATCCTTCCACTTCTTTATTTATAAGTTCTCTACCATTCTTCTTATTTGGTTCTACAATATTTTTATTTTGCATCACTTTATGGTAAATAATTGAATCATTTTCTCTCGACACAACAAAATTACAGATCTTCTCATCTATGAATGTAGGGTTTGTGTTTTACAAATATGTGCTTTTAAATTTTCATCATGATTATCATTTCCTTCATGGACACTTCTAAGTAATCGATGATAATTGTGCACATATATAAGCCTTTTTGTTACTCTACACTCTTCTATAATGATGATTATCTAATTTCACTGAGAATTAATTGAGGCCTCTTGGGCTTACCTACTAGATTCCTTACAATGGCTTCTCCTTTGATGCAAAATAATTCAATAAAATCATAATTGTCTGAGATGAGTGCCATTGATACAATGACTACTCATCCCCTTCCTTTCCAATAAAAGTTTATTGGTTGGTTTTAACCAATGTAAAAGACTATAATAATGCGTACAGTATGACATTCACTTCTACTTTATAATACTAATTACATAAATGTTTAGTTTAAGGTTACATGGAGGGCATTTTTGTAATTTTTTTCTACAGTCAACATACTAAAAAACCATTTTTGGATCCCTTTTAATAGGTTTCAAGGTGGAATTTTAGAATGGGTGTAATGGTGAGAAATTACAAGATCCCTTGCTTCATAAGCAAAGTAGCCATGGTTGTAAACGTATAAATAAGCTCAATAAGATTGTCAATGATGGAAAATTTAATAGAAAATTTGTAAATGCTATTTTTTGACACTATAATTATAGTTCTTGGCCCTGTCCATTTTGGCTTATATATAATTTTTAATCTCCTATAATTCATATTTTAATTGGTTATATCATTCACCTATTATAGTTAGTTAATCTAGTTGTTAATACAAAAATATAAAATGGGTTGTTGGTCTTCATGTACATTTATTCAATGTATTTTTAGTCCTCTTGGTTTAAGCCTTTTGTTTGTGGATAGAATTGGATTGGGGTTCTGAATCATAGCCTATGAATCCCATGATCTCATCCACCATAGGGAAAATTTTCCTTAAGGAAACCTTCTATAGCTTCTCACCCCCTAATAAAATGTGCTTTCAATGGATTTATGACATTTTTGACCTCCATATACATGGATTTCTCTAACAAAAAAGTAGTAGTGGTAAAGCAAAGACATCACAATAGTTTGATTTTTTAGTAAATTTTTTATTATGGGCTCAAACTCCTTAGGTAGGCTAGTATGGATTCGGTATTGAATCCCTATATCTATCCATGAAGTCTTCTTCTCAATATTTACCCATTGACAATGAATCTATATCCTCTAAATTTTGAATGGTAGGATAATAAAATTTATGTAATGTTTTGTCAAATTTGATGTGATTAAAATTTCTCATAACAAATGTCATAAATTTCACTCCTCTTTACTATGTGTTGTTGCTAATGTAAGATGAATGATGACTTTGTTGTTACTACACCAACATAATGTAAATAAGATTTTTTTAGATGAAAGCCATGAACACACCATCTTCATTATTTACATTAATCTCAATGTTTGTAGATGATTTTACCTCATAAAAGGTAACATGATTCTATTATAAAGATAATTAAGCATATGTTTTTCACCTAAATATTTGCACTAGTAAAAATTTTCTCCAGAATTTATAAATGGAGAAAAGTCTCTACATATTGATTGAGCATGTCTTTCATATTTTACTTTGAATAATTATTCCATTTGATAATGTATTTTTAAATGAACATGTGAACTTGATTTTCCATTTTTAGGATGGCTACCGAGATAGTGAATAATAAAGGACTCTTTATTTTGGGGTAAAATACTTTCTCAACACTGTGGATGCTTTCACAAGCATTAGTAGGGTCAAAATTAGAGTCGAGAATATCAAAAGAAATATGACATCCATTGCAGCCTAAATGTGAGTACAACCATAAAAAAATTTCATGTTTGTAGCCTCTTTTAGTTCAGTTTTTAGGGTTTATTCTGCATAAATTTTTTTTTAAGATTCAAACAACATGGTGCATAAAAAACATATATGCTTCAATAAAATAAAAAAATTGAAACTCTTTTTCCTCTCATGTGAATCTTAATTGTCTTACATAGAATGTCTAATATTGGAGTCTTGTTGGGGCTTCTTATTCTTCCTCATAATTTTTTTAATTTGGAGTCTTGCTAGGGGCTTCTTGGTCTTCCTTGTAATTTTAAAAACTTTATTCATTAGACTATCTAAATTTTTAGTTTTGTTTCAGAATACTCCAAGATTGAGAAAGACTATCAAAATTGAAATTTGTTAAGATAAACTTGGAGTCTTGTTCATAGCTTCTTGGTCTTCCTTATAATTTTAAAAACTTTATTCATTAGACTATCTAAATTTGTAGTTTTAGTTTTTTAGGATTACTCCAACATCGAGAAAGACCATTTAAATTGTATTTTTTTAAGATTCAAAAAATGTTATTTTATTTAACATATTTCTAAGGAATTAAAATTTTATAATATTATACTTCCTTTACTTTCTCCAATCAAAGTGCAAATAGTTTTACATCCCTTCATTGTGGAAGGGTTGGAGGAACAAACACCCTCTAACTTAAAGTTAAGACTAAATCTTCAAATTTGATCACTACATGGAATGCTCACAGACTCTCCTCGCAACTAAAATAAATTTAGGGTATTTCCATTTCAATATTTGACAATCTCATTTGCAAACCAGTGATCCTCATTAACCCCATATAAAGTACATTCAACACAAGAGAGACTAGATATAAACACAAGTCCCTAAAATACAAGAAAACTCATTTATCCTAATTTTTTAGATTCTTTAAATTAGAATTTCAAAAGTGTGAGCCATGAACAAACTAAAACCTATTTATCACTATGAAAGAGCAAGGATATAAAAAATGAAAAGATAATGGATAAATAAATCCTCTCACCAGAAAAATTTCTCTGTAACTGTAATATGATCCTCAATAACACCATACTACATAAAAATGTAAATGTAAGGCCAAGAATATATAACATAGACCCGTCATAAGTCTCAAATAAATTGAAATGAAAAAATAATAAATAATCCAAAGGGGGGAGTTCCCTTCCAAGGAAATATGAAGTTATTTTCATAGAAAATTAGAAGATTGGGATCATTTAAATAAATGGATGTTGTTTAAGAGGATACATTAAATCAATTATCTAGTAATTATTTTTATACAAAATACTAATCTCCTACAGGAAACTTATATGGCCAAATGTAAACTTAAATATAAAATAACTGATTGCAAAGCTATAAGTTTTGTATACAACTTTGATAGTTATTTATTATCTTTTTAAGAGTACAGTCTACGGAGTTATCATAGAGGAACACAATTTTTTGATGAATCTAAATTCCAAGGGATTAAATAAAATTGAAATACTATTATAACCAATTTCTTCTCTCTTATCAACCATATCCTTAAGATAATAATTTGATTACTTCTTTCTTTTCTTCCAAATCAAAGCCCTCATGATAATTTCATCATTATAGAGGATTTTAATTATATTCTCAAAAATAGTGAGAAAAGAGGATGGGGGTAAAAAATAGTAAATTCATGGACTCTGTATGAAATAACAACCTATGAAATGTTGAATCAAAATAATCCTCTCTTGGAAAAATAGAATAACTAGTTTTGGTTATATTTTAAAAGGATAGACAAGTTCCTAGCTTTTAATTGCTAGTTTAACAATGCTTCTTAGATGGATTATTATATTCCAAATTGTTTAGGGGACTGATAAATATATTGTAACTCTTGAACTAAAATAGGATTTCACCTCTTAAGAAAAATATGTTTGAGTTCATGTGCCTCAAATATCCTAATATCATAGATAAAGTGAGTTAAAATTTGCATGCATGAAATTGAAAGGTTATGCAATGATTTTATGGGATCATCTATAGAAAGAAAGATAGAGGAAATTTAAAGAGAAGATTAATTCATTGAAAAAGATGGAGAAGAATTTGAGGGAGAAATTTCTTCATATGGATTATGCACAAACTTTATATATAAGATTTTAAAATTTGAGGCAAAAATATCACAATATACAAGAGTATACCGATGAATTTTATAATTTTTCATACGATTGAATCATGATGAAACATAAGAGTATATGGCTATAGGGTAAGTAAATGGTTTGAAATTTTCTATTCAAAATGAATTAACCATGCATAAAATACTTAACATGGAGAAGTCTTATGAATTATATTTTAATTATAAGACAAATAAAATAGATAGAATTTTAGAAGGACATCTCCTAGTCCAAAAAGAGGTAGATCCCCTATAATAAGGGGACAATGTGGATTTAATACCACCAGAGGTGGCTCTAATGCCCATAAAAGTGAATCATCATGTGGTAAAAAAAGACAAGATGATAATAGGCAAGTGTTTCAATACCAATAAAGAGGAAGATGTTTTCAAAGAAGATGAGGTTGCAATGGTGCTAGAGGATAGTTTCTAAATAAACATAGATCATATGTCTATTATAGATGTGCATTAGAAGGGCACAGAACATTTGAGTGTACATACTATCAATTAAAAAAAATGAAGCAAGAAGATCAACCAAGTGTGAATCTATTTGAGGTTGAGATAGAAGAGAATAATACAAAAGTGGCATAAGTAGATATTTGAGATACTCTCATGATTAGAAGAACCATGATCACTCAAAAGAAGTAACAAGTGAAAAATAAAGGTGGTGATGCATAGCTATGACCAAATATTTTTTGAATGAGATGTACTTTAGGTCGAAAGTTATGAAAAGAATAATAGATTGTGGTAGTTGTGAAAATATGGTTTCTAAAGAAATGATCTAAAAAACAAATATATAATGTGAAAAGCATCCTATTCATTATCAAATTCATGGTTTAAGAAGGGGAATGAGGTTACATTAGATAAAAGGTTCTTAATCAACTTTTCTATAAGAAAAAGTTATAATGATGAAATATGGTCTGATGTTATTATGATGGACGCATGGCAAGTTTTATTTGAAAGTCCATGGTAATTTGATAGGAAAGTAATTTATGATGGAGAAAAGAACACATACACTTTTTGGAAAGGTGGTACAAAGGTAGTTTTGTTACCTCTTAAAGAGGAAGAGAAGACATAAAGCATTCTCTATACTAAATAATTTATCCAAGATATGAATGTAGTAGGTTGTTTTTGTGCATTAGTAGCAAAGAATTAAGAAATGTAAATGGTGTCAATAAGAATAGAAATTAAAAAAGTGATAAAATAATATGCAGATGTTATGCTTGATGAATTACTAGATGGTTTACCACTAAAGAGAGATATTCAGCATCACATTTATTTGATTCTAGGATCAACTCTAACCAATCAAGCAATTTATAAGATGATTCCAACAAAGCATGCAAAATTAAATAAATAGGTTACTATATTTATAAGAAAGAAGGTGATAAGGGAGAGTATGAGTCAATGTGCAACACCAGGGTAACTACCTCAAAATAAAGATGGAGGATGGAGAATGTGTGTGGATAGTAGAGAAATTTAAAAAATTATAATAAAGTATAGGTTTCTTATACCTCATTTAGATTATATGATGTGTGTACTTATAGGATTAAAATATTTTACCTAGATTGGTATAAGGAGTGGTTATTATAAAATTTGAATTTGTGAAAGAGATGAGTGGAAAACTACGTTCAAGAGTAGCGATGGATTATATGAATAGATGGTGATGCCATTCAGGTTATCTAATGCACCTAACACAATTATAAGGGTGGTGAATATAGTGCTACAAGAATATAATGGTAAGTTTGTGGTTGCTTATTTTGATGATATTTTGATATTTTGTAAGAATAAATAAGAACACTTACAACATTTGAGAATGGTAATGGATTTATTAAGAAAGGATAAGTTGTATGAAAATTTGAATAACTGCAAGTTTATGAAAAATAGTTTAGTTTTTTTGGGATTTTTAGTATTAGGAAAAGATGTGAAAATGGATGAAGAAAAAAAAAAAGCAATTGGTGAGTGGCCTATTCCAAGAATAACTACAGAGATAAGAAGCTTCCATGGTTTAGCAAATTTCTATAGAATATTTATTAAAAAATTTAGTAGTATTATGGCACCAATAACAAATTGCATGAGAGGGGAAGAATTTTCATGCACTAAAGCGACCACAAAAAGTTTTGAATTTTTGAAGAAGAAGATTACAGAAAGATAAATTTTAGCATTACTATATTTTAGCAAAGTATTTGAGGTTGATTATGATTCTTCATTTATTAGAATTGGTGTTGTGCCGAGTCAAGAAGGAAAACAAATATCATATTTTAGTGAAAAAATGAATGAGGTAAGAACAAAGTATTCTACTTATGATGTTGAAATTTATGTAATTATACATACATTAAGACATTGGAGGTATTATCTGTTCCCTAAAGAGTTTATACTATTTACAAATCATGAGGATTTGAAGTATGTGAATACATAAAAGAAGTTAAATAGTAGGTATGCAAAGTGGGTTTCTTTCTTCCAGTTATTGATAACATGGAAGACATAGTAGAATAAGAAACAAAGGGTTACCATAGCTATAACTTATAGCCTCATTAATGCTTTATGTTACAAGATAATTAAAGACAATGTATTTTATTAAAGTTAAATCTAAAAACAAGAAAGCCATGGAAGCTAAAGATTTGAGCAAGAACACTAAAAAATTAGAGGCAAAGAAGAAACAATAAGAAGAACACAAGGCAACAACAATAGGGCTAATCTACATAGAATAAATAATAGGAATAAGTAATCAAATCTAAGGCCAAAGTTGAATCCAAAGCTCAAACTAAAGATAAATATGAAGCCAAGGATAAGGCCAAAGTAGAAGATAAATCCAAGGCTTATATAAATGCCAAAGCTAAATCCCAATTTGAATCTCAAATAAAGGCTAAAGAGGAAGCTAAAATACAAGCTAAAGTAGAGAATAAGGCCAAGGCAGAGGCAACCACCAACTCTAAGGAGCTTAGACATGCACAAGTCCAAGTCAAGGTAGCATCCACCAGTCACATTAAAGGCAGTGATAACACACGTAGGTGCACGCACACGTGTGTGTGTGTGTGTGTGTGTGTGTGTGTGCGCGCGCGCGCGCGCGTGCACGTGTGTGTGGGTGAGTGTGTGCACGCGCGCGTGTGTGTACGTGTGCCTGTGCATGCATGTGCATGCGTGCGTGTGTGTGTGTGTGTGTGTGTGTGTGTGTGTGCGCGCACGTGCGCGCGTGCATGTGTGTGTGGGTGAGTGTGTGGATGCGCGCGTGTGTGTACGTGTGCGTGTGCGTGCATGTGCGTGTGCGTGTGCGTGTGTGTGTGTGCGTGTGTGTGTGCATGTATGTGTGCGTATAAATGCGCGTGCATGTGTGTGTGTGTGTGTGTGTGTGTGTGTGTGTGTGTGTGTGTGTGTGTGTGTGTGTGTGTGTGTGTGTGTGTGTGTGTGTGTGTGTGTGTGTGTGTGTGTGTGTGTGTGTGTGTGTGTGTGTTTACTAGATAACATACAATACAAGAAAATGTATATGACAAAACTAATAATATCATTAAAATGGAATGGAAACATATCCTTATGATAAAATAGATAGAAATATATAATAGTTCCAAACTATTCTAATATGGTTTTGTTTGTGAACAATCATAAAAAACTGTTGTCAAATGTTCTATGAATTGATTAATTTAAGAAAAATGAAATAAAAAATATTTTTTTCAATATTCGTAAATAATTTTATACACATAATTAGAAGCATCAGTTATATCAGGCATCTCTTGAGAATGATTTTTTTTTGGGTTTATAAATTTTACATAAAGGTGTTTGATTGACTCCTTAACAATATTTCCATTATTATGTAGATTAAATGTTGATATAAAATTTCCCCAAAGTCTCTTGGTTATAAAAGTTTGATTAAATTCTTCTTCAAAGTATTTGGAATATCTGAAATTAATTTTTATAATGCCTTCTATCTTTAAGGTTTAGGGATTAATAAATTTCTAGAAATCTTATATCAAGAGCATAGTCAGTAGACTACCTATGATATTTTTTAATACTTCATTAACTAATATCCTCCCTCAGAAGTGCATTTTACATCCTTTGAATAAAAATCATGCCTACTTCAAATGAGTCCATACATCATACGTAGTACCTAATCTGAACAACATTATATTTTGTGCATTATATTTTTTTGTCTTTTCATGGGTTCAATCCTTAGCCACATTCTATGTCACTCTAATGGTTTTGTTTTCATTACTTAATTAGTAGTTGTAAATAATGGATCTTTTAACTTTAAAAATATATATCATATTTGTTTCTAATAATTTTACCATATTTAATATTTAATAAGTTTAATAATTAATAACTGCAATACATTTTTTTTAAAGGTAGAATGGATTATTTTTGAAAGATTGTACTCTTAAAATAAGAGTCAAAATATTGGATAAGAAAATTGAATATGTAGAACAAAAACAACCAAATGATCAGTTCATAGCCACCTCATAACATCAACAAAACAAAAAAATAATCCAAATATTCCTATAACCTTCTCAACTAATTTTAATTTTGAGATCTAAGAGTCATGTGCAATGTTTTCAATCTCTTCTTTTCCTTCCCTTTTTTATTAATAATAATCATCCAATCACCACCTCCACTAACTTTGGGGAAGATAGGAATGACTACTTCTAAAACATTGGCTGATTGAATTTTTATAATAAACCCTAAGCCATCACAACCTTAATAGTCTTTTATGAAGCAATATTCTTTTTTGGTGAAAATTTGGTATTCAACAAGGAACTACTTGGATTATATGCCCTTTCCACACAAGGCATAATTACTTTCAGCATTGGATTTATGACTTCATCTGACATTTTTGAGACTTCGCTCTCATCATCTAAATTTTTTATCCTCTTCAAAACTATTGATGCTATTTGAATCAATCTCTAGGGGGTTCCTTCCAACATGAAGACCCAAATCTACGCTTAACCACAACACAAGCATTGGCTAGATCACCAGATTTAAAACATTTATAACTACAAAAGGGAAACACCTAATAATCGAAATAGCTATTTCTAATTTTATTCTTGAGTCCTCAAATTAATATGAGTTGGGATTTTTTTAAATATTAAAATTAATTAAAATATGAGTAAAAGTAGAATGTTGCTTTTGTTTTGAAGAGGGGTATATGGAAAAAAAATCATCCAAAGTATTCCCTATGGATTTAAAAATAGAAATTAGTTTAAAGCTAGAAAGAGAGATGAAATATCCTTACCCAGATTAGTCTGATATTAAAATATCAAGTGATTGTATTAGATGATGGAAACCAAAGATTATATTGAAGAAATATTTGGCCCCAATTCCTAATCTTGTCCTAGAATATCTCTCTCATGTCTTTAACAAGATTAAAAACAATAAAATACCTTTGACACATGGGAAGAGTTTCAAATTACCTTCCATAATAAATTTCCATTGTTGTTCAATCTATTTTTACAACTAAAATTTGGACATTATTGTTTTATTATAAATTAGTATGATTAATCTAAAAAAAAGTTGGCTTATATATTATAATTGAAATCTATATTTTGTATTTAAATTTAAATATAAATAATTGTTGTATAATATATTTTACACAATGAATATTTAAATAAATGTAATTATTTAAATAGTTTAGAATGTTCCAACATAACCACTAGATTTGCTCTCTTTTGTTGATGTTGAAGGAGCAGTGTCGGGCTCCCACTTCTAGCCCAACTTATTGTATTATTTAAGACATAATTTTTTTGGTGGAGGCCGACAAGGAAATTGAAGAGATGCGTCTCTTTGCTCTCACTTTTATACATATAGAGTGATTTCTCATTGTTCAAAAAGAATAAGAAAAATAATTCGTTGTAAAGCAAATTGTTGTTCTTATTATTAAATATATAAGAGATATATTATTGTTGGGTTTTTCCCTTCAAGTTGGATGGTTTTCCCAGGGTATATTGTTGTGTTCATTGTTCATTGTGTTGCATTTTTTGATTGTTTCAAAGTTGATCATAAAAACTAACATGGTATCAAAGTGGGTTTGAAAAAGATCAATATCATATTTGTCATTGCAGGCAATACTCTATTGCTCTTCATATCTCACTATGATAATGACATAATTATGGGCATCGTTGACACTAAAATATGGCCTGAGAGCAAAATCTTCCATGATGGAGGCCTGGGACCTGTTCCCCTAAAATGAAATGCCATGTGCCAAAGCAGTGTGATATTCAATTCCTCACACTATAATAGGAAAATAATTAGAGATCACTATTTATTTAGAGGCTATGAAGCAAGGCATGGTCATCTTGATATAAGTGAATATAAATTAGTCAGGCATGACCACGGGCATGAAACACACATTTCTTCTATTGTTGTTGGATCAGCTGTGATGGGAGTGAATATCTCTAGGTTTACCAATGGACCGCCATAGGGATGGCACCCCGTGCCAGATTGGCCATGTATAAGGCCCCCTAGGGAGCAAAAGGAGATGGTGATGATAGTGACATAACTACTGCTATGGAGAAGGATATGGCAGATGGCATGGATATACTCTCTTCATTCCTTGGAGGATTTTACTGACCATTACACGAGGATCCCCTTACCATCATAGCATTTAAGGCAATGGAGAAGGGCATATTTGTTTTGACTTCAGCTGGGAACTATGGTCCTATTATGTTTTGTATCAAAAACATAGTACCTTGGATAACCACTGTTAGTGCCAGTAGTATGGATAGACAATTCTCTAGGATTGTCATACTTGGCAACCTAGAGACCTACAAAGGCACCTCTTCTACTTATAAATCTAAAGCGGCAAGAAGATTTCCTTTGGTGTATCTATCTCTTAATGAAAGTTCCAGGTATAGCTTTTAGGGACTCTCCAATCCAACTTGGTGAAAGGTAAGATTGTGCTATGTGATGAAGAGGTTGATAATCCATATATTTTAGTGGTTTCAAACTCATACAATCAATTAGCATGGTGAAATAAACTAGGGAAGTTGGAGTGATTCGTGCTAATAATAAATACTCTAGAGCGCAGGAGCCTACACTAATCTATACTTATCTACTTGAAACTGGAGTGAGTTTTGCGGCTGGATTGAAAATCAAACCTTACATAAATAGCACCAGCAAGCCTACCACCATTCTAAAGCATGGAAAAGATTGAGGTTGGAGAGAGTTGAAGCTAAGGACCTCATAGGAATAATAGGAGGTATGTTGATGTGGTAACAACCAACGTATGTGTGAAAGTAGACAATGCATTGAAAAGAGCCAAGTAGCTATGTATTGAAGAAGGATGTAAATGATGAAATGCATTGTGAGATGGTAGCAATAACCATCGAGAAGTTGTATCAATGGTCATAAAATGGCATTCAATAATTAAGAGTTTTGTAGAGCTAAAAAGAGATCTATTATGCATCATAGATAGCAGTAGTTTAGATTAAAGGGGGAGTGTTGGAATTAATCACCAACTACTTATGTCTCCAACTACCTCAACATGCCTATAATTGGAGTTATACATGAGAGCCTGTATAGGCTAATCATTTGTCTACTTTAGGCATTAGTACATGATTCTTCAAGCTTGTGTGATCTTTGACATCGAGGATTGGCTCACCTACACTTTTGGGCTCTACCTATCATGGAGAAGATGGTCACGTGTCTTGAAAAATTCTACTATGAGCATGTAGATACCTACAAAGGTTGTGCCATAGAATCTAAAAAAATGTACTTGAGAGGTTCAAAGAGTTTAAAGCTCAGGTAGAGAACTTATCTGGGAAAAGAATCCAAGTTATGAGATCTGACTACAGAGGGGAGTACACTTCTAAAGAATTCTGTAACTTTTGCATTGAAGTAGGGATTAAGAGGGAGTTATGTGTCCCTTACAATCCTCAACAGAATGGTGTTACAGAATGGCAGAACATATCTATAGTAGAATCTACCAAAGCTTTGACAATGAGTTCTTCTCTATGAGAGAAGTTTGAGGTGAGATTCCTTGATAACGAGTTCTTCTCTGTGAGAGAAGTTCGAGGTGAAATCCCTCGATAACTAGTTCTTATCTGTGAGAGAAGTTCGAGGTGAAATCCCTTGATAACAAGTTCATCTTTGCAAGAGAAGTTTGAGGTGAAATTCCTTGATAATGAATTCTTCTCTGTGAGAGAAGTTCGAGGTGAAATACCTTGATAACAAGTTCTTATCTATGAGAGAAGTTCAAGGTGAAATCCCTTGATTCTACCCTCTAGAAGAACCATGGTGAATATCATGTAAATTGATGAAAACTTCTACATACTATATATTATTGTAGCCATTGTGGTTGACATCACGATGAGGTGATATGTCTTATGCAGCTAGAAGTATCCTCCCTAGCTAAGAGGGAGTGTTGATGTTGAAGGCGTAGTGTCAGGTTCCTTCTTCTAGCCCAACTTATTGTATTATTTAAGACATAATTTGTTTGGTGGAGGTTGACAGGGAAATTGAAGAGATGCATCTCTTTCCTCTCACTTGTATATATATAGAGTGATTTCTCATTGTTCAAAAAGAATAAGAAAGATAATTCATTGTAAAGAAGATTGTTATTCTTATTATTCAATATATAAGAGATATATTGTAGTTGGGTTTTTCCCTTCAAATTGGAGGGGTTTCCCAGGGTATATTTTTGTGTTTATTGTTCATTGTGTTGCATTTTCTAATTGTTTCAAATATGATCATAAAAAACTAACACCTTTTACTTCTAACAAATTTCCCATATATATATATATATATATATATATATATATATATAGTCGAGAAAATTTTACAAAAATAGGGGATACTCAGACTTTGAATGTTTTTGTCACATCTAATGAAATTGTACACCAACTTTACTCATTACTTTGAACATTCAGAATTCCATAATGAACCTACTTTTGAACTGATGTTCTTTTATTACTATTCGTGAATATCAACGTTTTATTGCACCATAAATAAAAACTGTATGTCTTTACAACTTTACATGAAGACTCATCCCTCATTTTAATCTTTAACTGCCATCAATGTTGATTTGTAAAAGCCCCAAAAGAGTGCCTTTAGTATGTCACCTTGTAATAAACATAAGACTTTTAATTTCATGATGATATAGAGGTTTGGAATTTAGAATTTACCTCATTTGATGTGCACGGGAATCAATTTGCCCCCGTCCCCCCAAAATAAAGGGGAAGAAACTCGTTATCACAAAGATTTAATAGATAGTGTCGCTTTACCGTGTTCCCTTCACTGGTGTACGCGTTAGACTTTGTAAGCAAAAGACTAAACTAATATATACTAATAAATTATCCATTCAAATCCACTCCCCTCTTTCAAGACTGGTGGTTGGGTTAGAATCAATTGTTCATACGCCGTGCATAACAAGGCAAGAATTATGTTAAATGTCGGCCCCCATCACAGATCGTTCAATGAAGTTGGTTGGTCTATTACCCATGAAATTCAACTACTTAAACATACGTACCCAACCAAACAATGGACTCGCACTTATTCTTGACGACCAACAATTTCAAAAAAGGCCGTCTCCGCAGTTCTACTATTCATGTATCCAATTCATCTGTAAAATCTATCTCCAATGAGCAATTTTATATTCTGATCTTGAGCTTCCATTATATTGTAAGAGTCAAATCAATAATAATAATGGATAATTTCATACAGTGTAAAATTGAGAAGCAAAATCGTATTTATCATATTGTTTATTAGAATAAAATAAGACCTGTGTTATATCGTGTTATACCCAGAGGGTGGCTAGACAGCATGGGTGAAAAGTCACAATCACTATCCACATGCAACATAACTCTACTTTGCAAGAGTTGGCAATCTCATTTGTAAATACTTTTGTTTTTTCTTAGAATTCCATCATGTTAGTTATTGAGTGTATTGAATTAGTGCATGACTTACAGGGTCAAAGATGGAGGTGGGAAGTTACAGTGGATGGAAGATGGGAGTGCAAACATAATCGTAAGGGCAATCCTTGCTAGCAGATATTTTGAAGGTTACGGAAATCATAAAGTGTGGTTTTATTATACTCATGTGGCTATATAAACGCTGAAGCGAGATTGAACAGATTAATATGTGCAAATGGGTCTACCATTCTGAGCAGAGTAATGGAGGAGAACAAAAGAATGAGGAATGAGGAAAGTGCAGACGAGATGTGTTGTTTATTGATAACTTCTGTAATGCATGAATGAAGGCCTTGAAACCCGTACATGCTGCCAAAAAGCATGCTCATTGTTCCGCTGAGTGTATTCGTACGAACCTTCCAAGCAACAAGTATTATTGTCTATGTGCATTCTGGGCTACTCAAATTGTGAAAAAAATTATTACATCTCAAGGTCATCAACAAATCAAGTAATGATAGGTTAAAAAAAATTTAAACATTTGTTTGAATTTATGCACACCAACCTGGTAAAAATTGCTTACTGATAATAAGCAATGAAGAAAGATTTTGAGATGAGAGATTTCAGTTTGATGAAATATTTTCTTGGTATTAAAATATTTTAGGCAAATGATGGATTTTTCATTTATCAAGTTAATTATGCTAGTGATGTTTTGAAGAGGTTTAAGATGTTGAAATGCTAATCAACATCTACCCTTGTTGTATCAGGTTTGAAATTGAGGAAAGAAGATGAGAGAAGCAATGTTGATAAAACATTATATAAAATACTACTTGAAAATTTGATGTATTTGTATGTAACAAACCTTGCGATATGCATGCAGTGAGTCTAATTTCAAGGTTCAGGGAAACTCAAAATGACTTGAAATGGTAAGCAAAAAAAACAATTTTGAGATACATAAGTGTATTAAGAGAATATGATATTTTATATACATAATCAGATAAGTCAATTTAATTGGTTATATAGAAACTGATTTCACTGGTAACATTGATAATCGAAAGAACTCTTTAGAACTTGTTTTTCATTTCAAAGCAAAACTAGTGTCATGGGCTTCCAAAAAATTAACCCATTGTAACTCTTTCAATAACATAACCAAAATATGTAGCATCTATATTGATAACATATCATGCAATATGGATGCTAAGAATAATTTAAGACTTGAAGCAAGAGCAAGGAGGAGGAACAATGATCTTTTATGATAATAACTCAGCAATAGCACTATCAAAGATTTGTTTTTTTTTTCTTTTTTAATTGAAAAAAAATTGATTGAAGATATCATTTTATAAGATAAATCATCAACAATGGAGAAATATATTTATATTTTTTCAAAACTGAAGATCAAATTTCAAATATATTCACAAGTCCATTAGTTAGGGATCTTTTTTAGCATCTGAGAGAGAGAGTTTACGTTTTAATAATAAGTGAACTCAAACTTAGGGAAGTGTTGGAAATATAAGACTGACATTATATGTATTTAATATATGTATCTCTATTTTTAATTTTTTATTTTAATAATTAATATTATTAATTTATTTAATATATTTAGATATTCCTCATATATGATGTATTAATGATGATCCATCATTTATAATGTATTATGGAGCATCCCAGATTACATTCTAAATAATTTATAAATAAATCTATTAGGATCATTTGTAGAGATAAAAAGTGAAGAAAGGAAGTGAATAATATAAGAAATATTATATGAAATAACTCATATTTTAATATATTTTTCTATCTAGTTCTTTTTTTTAAGTATGCGTGTGGGTTATTGTATGTGAGCATTTTATTAAAATATGTATTACAACATAACTGGTCAAAAAAATTTCGTAGGATGTTGCATATACTAGTATTGGTCATGTATATTAAATTGAATTCAACCTATTCACAACAATGGTAAGGTAGCATTTCACTTGTGTTTCATGTGCATATTATTTGTACCCAATTAAAGAGTTCAAATCACACAATAATATTGTTGAATATGGCTTTCATTCTTATTTGGAGAGTGGACAAATTTGTGGATTTTTTTAATATAATTTATGTTTGTGTTGATTTCATACCAACTTCTGACTCCCCAAACCGTCAGTGTTAATATATTTCCATTTACCATTCCTTCATACATTTTGAAAATTGCTTCACCAAATATTTTAATCACATATTTACATGGCCAATAACATGAGATCCCTAGATGTTATAGGTCTATATCTGGGCTTTAGAGATGAAGTGTTCTTAATATACAAATGTGTTATGTAAGATCAATTATATTATATATTTTTAGTTATGATTTATTTTTATTTTTTTATATATACATTATTGGTTCTAAAAGGCTGATTAAAGGAATCAATTTTATTTAACATTCAACTAATCTATTTCATTTTCACTAATCAAAATTCTCTATTTTTTATATCTAAAATTATTTACAATTTCTATATTAATAAGCTTATGAATTTGTTTTAAAAAAATTGAAAAAACTATTTATTTATATTTAATTTGTTAAAATGATGGAAATTTTATTATAAGGTGGAAAAATAATGTCATGAAAATAAATAGGTACTCATTTGTACTTGTTAGGATATTGAATACAAAATGAATAATGTACAATAAAATTACATAGTCTATATATAGGACAGATACATTAGGTTACCTATTTTTTGAGAAGATATCGTGAACTACAAACAAAATATATGGAACATGACATTTTCCCACATGCAATGCCAAATATGACAATTATTGTGTATGGGACTCTTATCATTTTGTTGGGACTCCGTATAATTTCACTCTGTCGGTGGGAGTTCATTAGGAATTGAAGTACTGCATTACATTCCATTAAAGCAGCTTAGCACAATTTTATAAAGACCCCTTCGGAACTCTTATCCTGAGTCAGAGAAAATTTAAAACCTCCCATGTTGTAAATCGGTGAGACCCAATCGGAATTAAATTTCCGATTTTACAAAGCGCTTAAAGTAAGCCACACTTACCCATCGGATAATAAATTTCAAACTTATAACTCTTCACGGTTATGGCCATATGTTAAAAATTTGATTTGACTCTCTCTTTAAAACTAAATAAACAATTAAATTAATTATTTAAAAATTGATTTATTTAAATTTTAATTACTTTAATTTTAAAATTAATCTAATTAAAATTTAAATAATTTATTTTTTAATTAATTTTTTCAACTTAAATTGATTTAGACTTAGTCGAGTGAAAATACCACAACTACAATTACATTGTTTTCATCAAATAATGGATGTCGCTTCGAACTCAAATGTTTAATCACCAAAGCAACATTCTCAATTATGATTGCATAGAATTTGATTTTATATTTACATAAATGTCTTCAAAATAATAATTGAATTTGAAAAGAAAGAAATGAATGTCATTTTGAAGTGATTTTGCAAGTAAAATGCTTAGTAAGAAGACTTCATTCCTTAACATATTCAAGTAATGAATATATTCACAATAAATTAATGAATATTTTATTTGTCATGTTTTTGTGTTTGGTCAATTAGGAAAAGTCTAGTGAATAAATGGTTCTACATTTCCAAGGTGGCTCTCATTTTTTCCCACATAATCCCAAAGTTATTCATTTAGAAAGTAACTCAAGGTTATGATTGTGGATAGGGTTGGACAATAGTTATTTGTCTACATAGTCTTGTGTTTTACATACATCTCGAAATGATTCTAGATAAAACTATATAAGTTTTTATTCCTACATTTTGGACTATGAAATCCTCACATCAATAATGTACTACTTACACATGCTATGTTGCATAATTTCTAGTTAGTCCATTCTTGATTATATTGGCCACATGTTGAATGCAAATTACATGTTCTACATCTACCTTAAGCCAATGTATTTGTAGAGAGGACTAGCTATTAAATCTTATTACATAAAATGGTTTAATTGTACACATTAAAACCACATGTAAAACCTATTCTAAAATTGATGTAGTTATTATGTTTGTGATTTTTCAATCCTATGAAACTCAATTGTTTATAGATTTTGAATCATCACTTGATATTTTGTCTTTTACCCTAAACTTATATCAAATGGTGAAAAGTTGTGTTTTGATTATAAAAATATATTTCAATTTGGTTAAGAATTAAATATTTCTTTTGCACATCCATCTTACAATTTTTGCAAATATAATACTACTTCTCACTCCTCCCATAAGGTCTGGATGCATGAAGTCCTTATTTCAAATATCATTTTTTTTAAAATTTATTTTAATTAATAATATGATTTTTTAAATCATGGACAAATCCAAATAATTATATTGAATTAAAAATATATAATAATTTAATAATTTTCAAACTATCTATCTATCTATCTATCTATCTATCTATCTATCTATTTGATTTATCTATCATATCTATCTATCCTTCTATCTATCCATCTATTTATCTAGCCATCCATCCATCTATCCATCTATCAATTCATCTATCCATCCATATATCTATCTATCCATCTATCTACCTATCCATCTATCTCTCCATTTATCGATACATCTATCAATCCATCTATGAATCCATCTATCTATCTGTCAATCTATCCATCCATCACTCCATCTATCTATCTATCTATCTATCTATCTATCTATCTATCTATCTATCTATCTATCTATCTATCTATCTATCTATCTATCTATCTATCTATCTGTCTGTCTATCTATCTATCTATCCATCCATCCATTTATCAATTTATCCATCTATCTATCAATCCATTGATCTATCTATCAATTTATCAATCTTTCAGATAACTAAAAAACCCATATAAAAGCCCACAAAGAAATTGGTAGCTAAGATGAGAAATAATGGGGATCCTTGTATTATTATTCACTTAAGATATTAAATGATAAATCAAAAATTTAACTTTTTATCCATTCAAACTAATGAAATAAAATAATTCATCCTTATTGTATTCTTATTTCAAGATTTCATTATATTGTAAGAGTCTAATCAGTAATAATAATAGATAATTTCATCGACAATAAAATTGAGAAGCAAAAGAGTATGTATCATATTGTTTATTAGAATAAAATAAGAGTCATGTTATATCATTTTATATCCGGAGGGTGGAAAAACAATGGGGTTGAAAAGTCATAGTTGCTTCCCACATATAACACAACCTTCATCGATAAGAGTTCGCAATCTCATTTTAAAATTAACAATCAACTCTTTTTTTTCGCTTATGATTCCATAATGTTATTTATTAAGAGTAGTGAACTAGTTATACATGACCTATAAGGTCGAAGATGGAGGTGGGAAGTTGTAATGGATGTGAAATTGGAGTGCAAATATAATAACAAGAACAATCCCTACCATCAAAAGTTTTGAAGGTTATGAAAATCTAAAAGAGTGGTCTAATTACAATCATGTGGCTATTTATGGAAAGGTTGAAGTGAAATTCAAAATGCTGATAAGCATAAACGGATGTGACATTACAATTAAAGTAATAGAGGAGAGGTAGATAATAATAGGAAAGTGTAGATGTGATGTCTTGTTGATTGATAAATTTTATAATGCATATGTGAAGTCCTTAGAAACCTTTAATATGTGCATTATGAGACCATACATGCTACCAAAAAGCACAATCATTGTTATTCTGAGTACATTCACACAAGCCTTCCAAAAACTAACTTGGTCATTAGAAATCTCTAACTTTTATAAGGATTTGTTTGGTGTGTGTGGTAAACTAGTGCCTTTACCTACGGATCCATGTTAAAGGATAGATATACAAAGGTATTCATGTGTCTTGGAAGGCCTTTTTATATATTTTTGATGGAGGAAAGATGTGGTTATCATGTTGTTGCAGTGGTTGATTATGTTATTCAACTACAAGTGGGGAGTAGGCATTATTTATGATTCTTTGCCATATTAGGAGGGATCTCTTATACTTATGGGATTATTGAGCCATGGTGGGTGTCCACTTAGAAGACTAAGAGATTTGAATTGGGTCATAATGTGACAAAGTTCAATTTTATCAGAGTTAGGTTTGCTTACTTAGAGGATTTTTCTTCAGTAGAAGTGGTTGTGTGTTTGATTCAAACTTGTAGTTTGATGGCTGGGGTCTTTCTAAACTTACAAAGAGATCTTTCCTTAATAAATAAGGTTTACACTATTTGGAATTATCCTCTATTTTCTATGTTTTAGGTTGTATTGGCTCCTGACCCTTTGGTGTTTGATGGTGTCTTTAGCCTGCAGGCCTTCTTGGTATTTGTTTTTGACTCGTTTTGCTATGGATGGACTCTTCAAGGGTGGTGGGTTGGTCTGTGTTAGGTGGTACCTTTCTTGGTTTGTTTAGTTTTTCTTGTTTAGTTTAGGACATTTACTATTGGTGGAGGTGCACCTCACTCTTGGAATGGTTTTACCTAGCTAGTTTTTTTCCCCGTTATGTGTTTGTTCTTTTTGATGAATTCTTGGGAACCTTGCCGGGTTATGTAATTTGTTCTTGAGAAAAGATGCAAGGAGGGTAGGAGGTGAGAGGAATATTAAGTTTTATAAGGATAAAGGTCCAACTAGGAGACATGGAGGAAGGTTTTCCCTTTTCTAAGAAGAAGAAAGTTCTACAATACATCATAAGTATGGTTCAAAAACATTGTTTGTAGGTTTTTTAGTGATGTTATCAGTAAGTTTTTAGGTTGTTTAATATTAGGGATTATGTTATAATCCTAAGATTTGTTTGTGTTTTTGAGTTATCTTTTTTTAGGGGCTTGTTTTTACCATGTTTCTTTTTTTGTGATGGCTCTTTTTCACAGGTCTATTTGTGAATTCCTTCAGGAATCTTACTTTATGAAGATATGGCTCCAGAGGTTTGGCTAAAAACCATTGATTTTTTTGTTTTAATTTGGCTCTCTTTGGAACCCCTGATAGCTCCTTTCACTTCTACCCCCCATTTTTATACACAAATGGAAGGGAGGGCCTCAGAAACCCCCACATGAGTTATTTACTCTAGTTAGGGGATCTGAACTTAACCCCCTTGTGGCTAGCTCTAGTTTCATTGTTTAAATGTGTGAGGAGATTTTTTTGATTTGGGTTTTCTCAAGACCCGTTGGTTTTCTTCTTATCTTATTTGGATGGTTCTTGATCCAATAAAAATATGTTTGTCGATACATGAGTCTACTCTTTTCAATTCCAGCTTGGTTTCTGCATCAACTAAAAATGGTTCTTATTTTATATCTTATTTTTAGCCAAGTTTTGTTTTGGTGGCTCTTTTGTTTCCCTATGTTATTGTTTCTCTGGTTCTTTGTTTAGCCTTCTATGGAATATATGGACCTCCTATTATATATAATATTGGGCTCCATGCCACTTATAAAAATTGGGTTCGTCTATAATTAGAACAAATCAAATAATGATAATTTTTTTTTTAAAAAGATTGTTTTAAAATGCTCAATAATATTATGAAAATAGAGCTTTGAATATTGAATTTTTATTTGGATATTTGAACATGGAAAATACTTAAATTTTAACTAATTAAAGTCTAGCTTATTACTTGTTTCAATTTTCAAATATCTGATAATTAGTGTAAGCTGAAATATTAGTACTCTTTCAAATAGTACAAATTATAGTATAGAAAAGATGTTTTTTAATAAATACAAGTGCAATGTGTGGAATTTATTCATGTATTAAAAAAACTATAAATAAACCATTTAATGAAAACTAGGGCTGATAATTGATGTGGTAATGAGGTGAGCACCATGAAAAGTAATGCAATTAATTACAAGTCCAAAACTACTAACACATACATAATCGACCACATATGTCATAATGATTTTTATGGTGTAGAGTAGTCCCCTTATTCCTACTAGTGATTCATCCATAAAATATAAATCAAATGGGAAAGAAATAATGCATTCCTAATTGAGAGTCAAAGATAAACACGTCAAATATTTGATTTGGGATGTTGTATATACTTTATATTGAATTCAACCTATTCATAAGATTAATTTGGTAACAATTCACTTGTGTTTCATCTACCTAGTTAAATACTTCACATTGATTCCCTATTTAAAGAGTTATATTTTTTACAACATCACATCACCTTCATTTTATTCTAGTCTCTCACAATGTGATAACTAGCAATCGCCTTGAAGGTTCTAAGAAAGCTAGAGGACATGTATATTTTTGTATTACAATTATATATAGTATGTATTAGTATTTAATGTATCAATTATATAAAAATATTATATTATATGATATATAAATCATATGAATGGAAATGATCTCATAATTATTGAAAATGTTTACATAACACTTGTTGATTTTTTTTTAACTTGACCCAACATAAACATCACCATTGTTAGTTGGCTAATCAAAAACACTACAAAGTGAAATTTTTTAAGTATTTAAATTCTAGAGGAAATAAAAATTTGAATTATATAAATATATATAATAATAATTAAAAACCATAAAAATTAACAAAATTTCAATTCTATAATAAAAAAATTTAAATAAGGATAAATATTTTCAACCAAAACAAAATCCTCGTGAAATTCAAATTCATCCTAACTAAAATATGATGCAAGATTGATTAGATGAATAAATAAAGACCAAACATATTGGAAGGATGAAAGAGACAATTCATGACTTATTAAAGTGACCGTAAATGTTGTTGTTTGTCGCTGCTTTTGAGGATTTTAACCCTACCATTTAATTTCCAAATAAAACCCCCATAACGAATCGTAAATTATACTAACCAACTAAATATAGGTCTCCCTCTATCCTTCCCATGATTTCATAATATCATAAAATCAAATATGTGTTGGCCAACATATAATGAAACTTGTGATGGAATGAAATAAGATCACTTTCATGATATGATATTTATATATATGTCTTGGACACGTGTTAGTGACATAATGTGACCATACCCTATCAACTACATCAATGTCAGACAAAAAGTCACAAATAATTAAAACCATTTTAGTGTGGCATGGAGGAAATGGGATGCATGGAGAGAGTGATGAGAAGAAAGGCAAATGATCATTGTATTTGCAGGTCGGTGGTATATATTGTTTTTTTTGCATTGGTACCTTATGTATTATTTATTTTAAATAGGTAGAGACAATTAGAAACAAATCATCAAAGACATAATTTGGTAGAGATGTGAATAAAAGAGTAGTGAGGCCATTAAAATCAACACATTCTCTATCCATGTAAAAGGGTAAATGTCTACATGAATATACTGACGATGTACTCCATTCAAATGTGCCTGACTTTCTCTGTGAGCACGTTATCATCCTCTAGTTCAACCTATTTTTTTATAAAGAGAGATTTAATAAGGTTTCACCATTTAAAGTCCTCACATATTATGCAAGTTTCAAGGGTTTTATAACTTGATATCCTCATTTTTTGGGCTGGGCATGTTTATATTAAAGATGTGGGAGCTAGGATACTATTTACTACAAGTTCATGAGCATAAACAATGTGAAGGGCACCACTGTTAAAAGTGGTTGGAAAGAACTATGTAAGAGTGAAGATTACATATAGATATCACCCCATAACTATCTTCTTTTGGTATGGTTTTTGTAGTTTCAAGGATGTTATGTTCTAGGGTTTCATAGCTCTACTATTTTTAGGATTTTATATCTAATGCTTTTTTATTTTGGTACAAATATTTTCAATGGGGTTTTTAATAGGGAATTATATTAAAGTGATCTTTATTTGTTGTCAAAAACACTATAGTTCAAAAACTTTCCATCACTTTATAATGGCCAATGATACTCTAAGTCCCAAAAATAGTTACTTTTACTAGAAGAAAAGTAGTAACAATGGTACAGGTAATAAAATATCATGATATAATCCTTGCATCATTTTTCACATTTTTTTTAGGAATCAACCTAGTGCTGTAACCAATTAAGTTGGAAAATAATATATATTTTTTGGAACAAATTGAATGTGCAAATTTTAAATTACCTTAACATAATATAATGGTGTCATAATCATTCTGTTGCACCAAAGAATTGACCATGTCGACGGTGATGTAATTGGGTATGCTACTCCTCCTCTCGGTCCTCCTTCAACACTTTCTCAAAAAATAATTGAGCCAAGATGGTAAATGATGTAGAAAATGATGGACAATAATGTGATGATAGAATGAGGACAGCTGCATGCCAAATTTTCTAGATTGTTTTATGGAAACCTAGGAACTACCCTCTACAAAATCTCGTACACCATGTGTTAGAATTTGAAAAGTTTGAAAGGCATATTCCCTTTATTTTCATCTTGTGAAATAAATCTTAGGTATTTTCCCTAATATAATAAGCCTTTGGCTTAAATATAAGACATTGAATTTCACATTCCTTTAGCAGTTAAAATTTAAAATTTTCCTCATTAGATATATATCACATTCAATTCAACCCCTCATAAAGTAGACCAAACTTGTTTTCACAAAGGTTTAGTTGGTAATTTTTACGTCAATGACAAAACCATTATAGACTTTATTTATCCAGTCAAATCCACTACTCACTTTCAACACTTCTTGTTACATTACAATCACTTTTCATATGTTATAGACAACAAGGTAATATTTATGTTAAAAGTCCACCATAGATCAAGAACGTATATATCAAAAAAGATGGTACGTCTATTAGCCATGAAATTCAATTTTAATACTACATACGTAACTGACCAATAATGGACTCACTCTTATTCATGACCACCAACAGTTTTGAAATGGCTGTCTCCATAGTGGTATTCTTTAGAAATCCAATTTATCCATAAAATCTGTGCCATTTAGACATCTACATCTGCCTAGATGCATATATTATTTAGGGCCAAGATCCATGTAATTTAGACAAGCAACGTGAGAGAGGGAAATATGCAACAACATTGTGTTATGGATAAGCCTTCATTTACAACAACTATGGGGTAAATAAACCTCTGTTTATTTGAGTTCATTTTTGTTGATCAGAATTGTGGCCTATGGTTGAGGAGTGGGAGCTATTGCTATGAACTTGGTGAGGTTTTTTTGGTAAGCAAGTTCAATGTCACGATCAATATTACAAGAGCAAATATGAGTGAAGGTGATGGGCTCTTCCATCATGCACTGCTACATCTTCTCCAACTTGAGTTGATACATGATCCCCTTTTACGACAAATTCTGAAATGTTACAATCAAGAATCTGTCATTGTTGGAGTTAACCACCCCATGATGATCCACACTCTTGAAGTTGTCATTGTTTAGAGACTACTCAAAATGATGATGAACACAAAATTATAACAATAAGATAGAAACTAAATATAAATGATTAGAGGTACTATTGAATACTCACATGCATATGATCACCAAGATTGAAGTAAAACAGTCCCTCAATGAGCTTGATGGTGATCTAGGTTAACTGGAGCAACCAAAACCACATCCACTTCATTTTCAAAGGCAATCAACCTCCAATCTGGTTGATTAGTTTGAGTGGGATTCTGATCAGTAGGAACTTACAAATTTAAATTTGTTTGAACAGTCATTACCTCCATAATAGTTATCCCAAACTGCCACTATAAGCACAAGGTCATGTAACATATTTAGATCATGTCATAATTTAGAAACCATGCCATATTAGCAGGATGTCAACAGAGAAGGGTGATGGAAAAAGGTTGTTGACTTTTCAATTGAGTTGAATAAAAGGTGGGTCAGGGTTGTTAATGCATGAATGTATGTCATTTGTGTATGTCGGTTAAGCTCGTTCTATAAAGGTTACTTGATTTAGATTAATCACAGCATGCTAGAATCTAAAAACTATGCCATGTTAGTAGGTTGTTAATAGAAAAGGGTGATGCAAAAAGGTTGTTAACTTTTTGACTGAGTTGAATAAATGGTGGGCCATAATTGCTAATGCTAACACACACTTAATTTGTGTGTAATGGTTAAGCTCGATCTATAGAGGATATATACTTTAGATTGATTTCAAATTGACTTCAAATTTTTATAAGAATATAATTTTTGTAGTGCTTCACTTTTCTTTTAAACACCCACCTGGTTATATTATTTTATTCATTCTTTACACAACTACATCCACAATCATATGGTCAACATGGACCGCTTCCTTGTTTGGAATAAAATTATAGCATAGGCTTTAAGCCACACAACCTTTTCAATATTTTTGAAAACATTTACTTATGAGTTATACTTTATCAACTTATAACTATCCTACTTACATGCACTAAATATTTTTCTTTCAAGGTAATGGAGATGGTACGTAGGTAAGGACAAAATATATATGAATATATCCAGTTCAAAATCTTTTTGGTTTATGTTCTTTTTTAATGTGTTTAACTAAAGGGCATTTACTTTTTGAAAAATGATAATTTAAATATAAATAATGTAAATAGTCTCAACACAACTAACCAACATATGATTCCTACCCCTTCTAACAAATTCTCTTTTAAAAATAGTTGTTGAAAAAAAATTAATAAATAGTGGATATGCCACACCAATATAATTTTAGACTAGCATATGCTTACAAAGAGCTCTTGCCTTAATAAATAAGGTTCACACTATTTATAGTCATCCTCTATTTTCCAAGTTTTTGGTTGTATTGGCCCCTAACCCTTCGGTGTTTAATGGTGGGTTTAGCCTGCAGGTCTTCTTGGTATTTGTTTTGGAATATTTTTGCTATGGATGGACTCTTCAAAGGTGGTGGGTTGTTCTGTATTGGGTGGTACCTTTCTTGGTTTGTTTAGTTTTTCTTGGTTAGTTTAGGACATTTACTATTGGTGGAGGGTCACCAACTCTTGGAATGGTTTTTCCTAGCTAGTTTTTTGCCTCGTTAGGTGTTTGTTCTTTTTGATGAATTCTTGGGAACCTTATCAAGTTATGTAATTTGTTCTTAAGAAAAGATGCAAGGAGGGTAGGATGTGAGAGGCATATTAAGTTTTAGAAGGAGAAAGGTCCAACTAGGAGACATGGAGGAAGGTTTCCCCTTTTCTAAGAAGAAGAAATGTCTATAATACATCATAAGTATGGTTTAGCACTTTGTTTGTAGGTTTTTTTGTGATGTTAATAGTAAGTTTTTAGGTTGTATAATCTTAGGCGATTATGTTATAATGCCAAGATTTCTTTGTGTTTTCAAGTTCTTCTTTTTTAGGGGCTTGTTTTTACCACGTCTCTTTTTTGTGATGGCTCTTTTTCACATATCTATTTGTTCAAGAATCCTACTTTATGAAGATATGGCTCCAGAGGTTTGGCTAAAAACCATTGATTTTTTTGTTGCAATTTGGCTCCTTTTGGAACCCCTGATAGCTCTTTGCACTTCTACTCCCCATTTTTATACTCAAATGGAAGGGAGGGCCTCAGAAACTCCCACATGAGTTGTTTAGTCTAGTTAGGGGATCTAACCTTAACCCCTTTGTGGCTAGCTCTACTTTCATTGTTTAAACATGTGAGGAGATTTTTTTGATTTGGGTTTTCTCAAGACCCATTGGTTTTCTTCTTCTCTTATTTGTATGGTTATTGATCTAATCAAAATATGTTTGTCGATACATGAGTCTACTCTTTTCAAGTCTAGCCCGGTTTCTGCATCAACTAAAAATGGTTCTTTTTTTATATCTTATTTTTAGCTAAGTTTTGAGTCGGTGGCTCTTTTGTTTTCCCATTTTATTATTTCTCTAGTTCTTTGTTTAGCCTTCTAGGGAATATATGGACCTCCTATTATATCTAAGATTGGGCTCCATGCCACTTATTAAAATTGGGTTCCTCTATAATCAGAACAAATTAAATAATGATAAATTAAAAAAAAGATTGTTTAAAAATGCTGAATAATATTATGAAAATAGAGGTTTGAATATTGAATTTTTATTTGCATATTTGAAAATGGAGAATACTTAAATTGTGACTAATTAAAGACTAGCTTATTACTTGTGTCAATTTTCAAATATTTGATAACCAATGTAAGTTGAACTATTAGTACTCTTTCAAATAGTACATATTGTAGCATAGAAAAGATGTTTTCTATTAAATACAAGTGAAATGTGTCGAAACCATTAATTTATAAATAAAATTATAAAGAAACCATTTAATGCAAACTAGGCATCATATTGATGTGGTAATAAAGTGAGCACCATGAAAAGTAATGTAATTAATTACAAGTCCAAAACTACTCACACATACGTAATTGACCACATATATCATAATAATTTTGATGGTGCAGAGTACTTCCATTATTCCTACTAGTTATTCACCCATAAAATATAAATCAAATGGGAAAGAATTAATGTATCCCTAATTGAGAGTCAAAGATAAACATGTCAAAAATTTGATTTGGGATGTTGTATATACTTTAGATTGAATTCAGCCTATTCATAAGATTAATTTGGTAACAATTCACTTGTGTTTCATCTACCTAGTTAAATACTTCACATTGATTCCCTATTTAAATAGTTCTTCTTTTTACAACATCACATCACCTTCATTTTATTCTGGTCTCTCACAATGTGATAACTAGCAATTGCCCAAAAGGTTGAATGAAAGCTATAGGAATTATATATTTTTGTATTATAATTATATATAGTATGTGTTAGTATTTAATATATAAATTATATAAAAATATTATCTTATATAATATATAAATCATATGAATGGAAATGATCTCATAATTATTGAACTGTTTACATAACACTTGTTGATTTTTTTTAACTTGACCCAACATAAACATCACCATTGTTAGTTGGCTAATCAAAAACCCTACAAAGAGGAATTTTTTAAGTATTTAAATTATAGAGGAAATAAAAATTCAAATTATATAAATATATATAAGAATAATTAAAAACCATAACAATTAACAAAATTTCAATTCTATAATTAAAAAATTTAAATAAGGATAAATATTTTCAACCAAAACAAAATCCTCATGAAATTCAAATGCATCCTAACTAAAATATGATGGGAGATGATTAAGTTAATAAATAAGGACCAAATGTGTTGGAAGGATGAAAGAGAAAATTCATGACATATCAAAGTGACAGTAAATGTTGTTGTTTGTCGCTGCTTTTCAGGGTTTTAACCCTGCCATTTAATTTTTAAATAAAGTCGCCATAACCAATCATAAATTATACTAACCAATTAAATATAGGTCTCCCTCAAACCTTCCCATCATTTCATAATATCATAAAATAAAATATGTGTTTGCCAACATATAATGAAACATGTGACGGAATGAAATAAGATCGCTTTCACGATATATATATATATATATATATATATATATATATATATATATATATATATATATATATATATATATGTCTTGACCACGTGTTAGTGACATAATGTGACCATGCCCTATCAACTAAGTCAATGTCAGAAATAAATTCACATGTAAATAAAACCATTCAAGTGTGGCATGGAGGAAATGGAATGCATGGAGAGAGTGAGAAAAGGCAAGGCAAATGCTCATTATATTTACAGGTCAGTGGTATATATTGTTTTTATGCACTGGCACCTTACATATTTTTTATTTTGCATAGGTAGAGACAATTAAAAACAAATCATCAAAGACATAATGTGGTAGAGAATGCAACAAAAGAGTAGTGAGGCCACTAAAATCAAGGCATTCTCTATCCATGAGGAAAGGTAAATGTCTACATGAATTTGCTGACCATGTACTCCATTTAGATGATCCTGACTTCCTGTGTGAGCATGTTATCATCCTCTAGTTGAACCTAATTTTTTATTAAGAGAGATTTAATAAGGTTTGACCATTTAAATTCCTCACATATTATGCAAATTTGTAAGGATTTTACAGCTTGATATCCTCATTTTTTGGGCTGGGCATGTTGATATTAAAGATGTGGGCATTGGAATACTATTTGGTACAAGTTCATGAGCATAAACAATGTGAAGGGCACCACTGTTAACAATGGTTGCAAAGCACTATGTAAGAGTGAAGATTACATATAGATATCACCCCATAACTACCTTTTTATGGTATATTTTTTGTATTTCAAGGATGTTATGTTTTAGGGTTTCAAAGCTTTATTATTGTTAGGATTTTATATCTAATGCTTTTTTATTTTGGTACAAATCTTTTCTATGGGGTTTTTAATTGTGCATTATATTGAAGTGATATTTATTTGGCATCAAAACCACTATAATTTTAAAACTTGCCATCACTTTATGATGGCCAATGATACTCTAAGTCCCAAAAATAGTTACCTCTACCAGAAGAAAAGTAGTAATAAAATATCATGATATAATCCTTGCATCATTTTTCACATTTTTTTTAGGAATCAACCTAGTGCTGTAACCAATTAAGTTAGAAAATAATATAGATTTTGTGGAACAAATTGAATGTAAAAATTTTAAGTTACCTTAACATAATATAATGTTGTCATAATCATTCTGTTGCACCAAAACATTGACCATGTCGGTGGTGATGTAATTGGGTATGGTACTCCTCCTCTATGTGCTCCTTCAACACTTTCTCAAAAAATAATTCAGCCAAGATGGTAAATGAGGTAGAAACTGATGGACGATAATGTGATCATAGAATGAGGACAATTGCATGCGAAATTTTCTAGATTGTTTTACGAAAACCTAGCAACTACCCTCTACAAAATCTCATACACCATGTGTTAGAATTTGAAAAGTTTGAAAGGCATATTCCATTTCTTTTCATCTTGTGAGATGAATCTTAGATATTTTCCCCACTATAATAATCCTTTGGCTTAAATATAAGACTTTGAATTGCACCTTCCTTTAGCGGTTTAAAATTTAAAATTTTCCTCATTAGATATATATCACAATCAATTCAACCCCTCATAAAGTAGACCAAACTTATATTCACAAAGCTTTAGTTGCTACTTTTTAAGTCAATGACAAAACCATTATAGACTTTATTTATCCATTCAAATCCACTACTCTCTTTCAACACTTCTTGTTACATTAGAATCACTTGTTCATATGTTATACACAACAAGGTAATATTTATGTTAAAAGTCCACCATAGATCAAGAACATATATATCAAAGAAGCTGGTAGGTCTATAAGCCATGGAATTCAAGTTAACTACTACATACGTAATCGAACAACAATGGACTCACTCTTATTCTTGACCAATAAAAGTTTTGAAATGGCTATCTCCATAGTGGTATTCTTTAGGAATCCAATTTTTCCATAAAATTTGTGCCATTTAGAAATCTACATCTGCGTAGATGCATATATTCTTTAGGGCCAAGATCTGTGCCATTTAGACAGGCAACATGAGCAAGGGAAATATGCAACAACGTTGTGTTATAGATAAGCCTACATTTAAAACAACTATAGGGTAAATAAACCTCTGTCTATTTGAGTTTGTTTTTGTTGATCAGAATCATGGCTTGTGTTTGAGGAGTGGGAGTTATTGCTAAAAACTTGGTGAAGTTTTTTTGGTAATCGAGTTCAATGTCACGACCAATCTTACAAGAGTAAATTTGCGTGAAGGTGATGTGTTCTTCTATCATGCACTGCTACATCTTCTCCAACTTGAGTTGATACATGATCCCCTTTTATGACAGATTTTTGAAATGTCACAATCGAGAATCTGTCGCTATTGGAGTTAACCACCCCGTGATGATCCACACTCTTGAAGTTGTCATTATTCAGAGGCTACTCAAAATGATGATGAACACAAAATTATAACTGTAAGATAGAAACTAAATATAAATGATTACATGTTTTAGTGAATACTCACATGCATATGATCACCAAGATTGACGTAAAATAGTCCCTCGATGAGCTTGATGGTGATCTAGGTTAACTGGAGTAGCCAAACCCACATCCACTTCATTTTCAAATGCAAATAACCTCTAATCTGATTGATTAGTTTGAGTAGGATTCTGATATGTAGGAATTTAAAAATTCAAATTTGTTTGAATAGTCAGTGCCTCCATAATAGTTCTCCCAAACTGCCAATATAACAACAAGGTCATGTAACATCTTTAGATCATGTCATAATGTAGAAACCATGCCATGTTAATAGGATGTCAATGAAGAAGGGTGATGGAAAAAGGTTTTTGACTTTTCAATTGAATTGAATAAATGGTGGGTCGGGGTTGTTAACACATACACGTATGTAATTTGTGTATGTTTGTTAAGCTCATTCTATAAAGTTTACATGATTTAGATTGATCAGAGCATGATAGAATCTACAAACTATGCCATGTTAGTAGGTTGTTAATAGAAAAAGGGTGATGAAAAAAGGTTGTTAACTTTTTGACTGAGTTGAATAAATGGTGGGCCATAGTTTCTAATGCTAACACACACTTTATTTGTGTGTAATGGTTAAGCTCGATCTATAGAGGCTTTATACTTTAGATTGAATTCAAATTGACTTCAAATTTTTATAAGAATATAATTTTTGTAGTGCTTCACTTTTATTTTAAACACCTTCCAAATTATATTGTTTTATTCATTCTTTACACAACTGCCTCCACAAGCATATGGTCAACATGGAATGCTTCCTTGTTTGGAAAAAAATTATAGCATAAGCTATAGATACACAAGTTTTTGAATATTTTGGAAAAAAATTACTTATGAGTTATATTTAATCAACTTATAACTATCCAACTTACATGCACTAAATTTTTTTTTTTCAAGTTAATGGAGATGGTACGTAGGTAAGGACAAAATGTATATCAATATATGCAGTTCCAAATCTTTTTGGTTTATGTTATTTTTTAATGTGTTTAACTAAAGGGAAATTACTTTTTTGAAAAATGATAATTTAAATATAAATAATGTAAATAGTCTCAACACAACTAACCAACATATCATTCATACCCCTTCTAACAAATTCTCTTTTAAAAATAGTTGTTGAAAAAAAATTAATAAATAGTGGATATGCCACACCAATATAATTGTAGACCAGCATATGTTTAGAAACGGATCTTACCTTAATAAATAAGGTTTACACTATTTTGAATAATTTTAGATTTTCCTTGTTTTAGGTTGTATTGGCTCCTGACCCTTCACTATTTGATGGTGGGTTTAGCCTGCAGGTCTTCTTGGTATTTGTTTTGGACTCTTTTTGCTATGGATGGACTCTTCAAGGGTGGTGGATTTGTATGTGTTTGGTGGTACCTTTCTTAGTTTGTTTAGTTTTTCTTGGTTAGTTTAGGACATTTACTATTGGTGGAGGCTCACCTCACTCTTGGAATGGGTTTTCCTAGCTAGTTCTTTTCCCCATTATGTGTTTGTTCTTTTTGATGAATTCTTGGGAACCTTGTCGGGTTATGTAATTTGTTCTTGAGTAAATATGCAAGGAGGGTAGGAGGTGAGAGGCATATTAAGTTTTAGAAGGAGAAAGGTCCAACTAGGAGACATGGCGGAAGGTTTCCCCTTTTCTAAGAAGAAGAAAGTTCTATAATACATCATAAGTATGGTTCAACACTTTGTTTGTAGGTTTTTTAGTGATTTTAATGGTATGTTTTTAGGTTGTATGATATTAGGGGATTATGTTATAATCCCAACATTTGTTTGTGTTTTCAAGTTCTCTTTTTTTAGGAGCTTGTTTTTACCATGTTTCTTTTTTGTGAGGGCTCTTTTTCACATGTCTATATGTGAATTCCTTTAGGAATCCTACTTTATGAAGATATGGCTCTAGAGGTTTGGTTAAAAAACATTGGTTTTTTTTTGTTGCAATTTGGCTCCCTTTGGAACCCCTGATAGCTCCTTGCACGTCTACCCCCCATTTTTATACTCAAATGGAAGGAAGGGCCTCTGAAACCTCCACATGAGTTGTTTACTCTAGTTAGGGGATCTGACCTTAACCCCCTTGTGGCTATCTCTAGTTTCATTGTTTAAACATGTGAGGAGATTTTTTTGATTTGGGTTTTCTCAAGACCCATTGGTTTGCTTCTTCTCTTATTTGGATGGTTCTTGATCTAATCAAAATATGTTTGTCAATACATGATTCTATTCTTTTCAAGTCTAGCCTAGTTTCTGCATAAACTAAAAATTGTTCTTATTTTAAATCTTATTTTTATCTAAGTTTTGAGTTGGTGGCTCTTTTGTTTCCTTATTTTATTGTTTCTCTGGTTCTTTGTTTAACCTTCTATGGAATATATGGACCTCCTATTATATCTAATATTGGTCTCCATGCCACTTATCGAAATTGAGTTCATCTATTATCAGAACAAATCAAATAAGGATAATTTTTTTTAAATATTGTTTTAAAATGCTCAATAATATTATGAAAATAGAGGTTTGAATATTGAATTTTTATTTGCATATTTGAACATGGACAATACTTAAATTGTAACTAATTAAAGTCTAGCTTATTACTTTTTTCACTTTTCAAATATCTAATAACCAGTGTAAGCTAAAATATTAGTACTCTTTCAAATAGTATAGATTGTAGCATAGAAAAGATGTTTTTTATTAAATACAAGTGCAATTTGTGGAACCCTTTCATTTCTAAATAAAACTATAAATAAACCATTTAATGCAAGCTAGGGATAATATTGATGAGGTAATGAGGTGAGTATCATGAAAAGTAATGTAATTAATTACAAGTCCAAAACTACTCACACATACGTAATTGACCACATATGTCATAATGGTTTTGATGGTGCAGAGTAGTCCCATTATTCCTACTAGTTATTCACCCATAAAATATAAATCAAATGGGAAAGAATTAATGTATCCCTAATTGAGAGTCAAAGATAAACATGTCAAAAATTTGATTTGGGATGTTGTATATACTTTAGGTTGAATTTAGCCTATTCATAAGATTAATTTGGTAACAATTCACTTGTGTTCCATCTATAAAGTTAAATACTTCACATTGATTCTACATTTAAAGAGTTCTAGCTTTTACAACATCACATCACCTTCATTTTATTCTGGTCTCTCATAATGTGATAACTAGCAATTGCCCTGAAGGTGTAAAGAAAGCTAGAGGAATTATATATTTTTGTATTACAATTATATATAGTATGTATTAGTATTTAATGTATCAATTATATAAAAATGTTATCTTATATAATATATAAATCAATAGAATGGCATTGATCTCATAATTGTTGAACTATTTACATAACACTTGTTGATTTTTTTTAACTTGACCCAACATAAACATCACCATTATTAGTTGCCTAATCAAAAAAACTACAAAGAGAAATTTATTAAGTATTTAAATTCTAGAGGTAATGAAAGTTCAAACTATATAAATATATATAAGAATAATTAAAAACCATAACAATTAACAAAATTTCAATTCTATAATAAAAAAATTTAAATAAGGATAAATATTTTCAACCAAAACAAAATCCTCATGAAATTCAAATGCATCCTAACTAAAATATGATGGGAGATTGATTAGATGAATAAATAAAGACCAAACATATTGGAAGGATGAAAGAGAAAATTCATGACTTAACAAAGTGACAGTAAATGTTGTTGCTTGTCACTCCTTTTGAGGATTTTAACCTTGCCATTTAATTTCCAAATAAAACCCCCATAGCCAGTCATAAATTATACTAACCAATTAAATACAGGTCTCCCTCAATCTATCCCATCATTTCATGATATCATAAAATCAAATATGTGTTGGGCAACATATAATGAAACTTGGGATGGAATGAAATAAGATCACTTTTATGATATATATATATGTCCTGGCCATGTGTTAGTGACATAATGTGACCATGCCCTATCAACTAAGTCAATGTTAGATAAAAATTCACACATAAATAAAACCATTTGAGTGTGGCATGGAGGAAATGGGATGGATGGAGAGAGTGAGAAGAGGTAAGGCAAATGCTCATTGTATTTGTAGGTCGGTGGTATATATAGTTTTTATGCATTGGCACCTAACATATTTTTTATTTTGGATAGGTAGAGACAATTAAAAACAAACAATCAAAGACATAATGTGGTAGAGAAGCCAATAAAAGAGTAGTGAGGTCATTAAAATCCAGGCATTCTCTATCCATGCAAAAGGGTAAGCGTCTACATGAATTTGTTGACCATGTACTCCATTCAGATGTGCCTGACTTCGTATGTGAGTACGTTATCATCCTCTAGTTGAATCTATTTTCATATAAATGGAGATTTAATAAGGTTTCACCATTTAAAGTCCTCACATATTATGCAAAGTTTCAAGGGTTTTATAGCTTGATATCCTCATTTTTTGGGCTGGTCATGTTGATATTAAAGATGTGGGAGCTGGGATACTATTTACTACAAGTTCATGAGCATAAACAATGTGAAGGGCACCACTGTTAAAAGTGGTTGGAAAGAACTATGTAAGAGTGAAGATTACATATAGATATCACCCCATAACTATCTTGTTTTGGTATGGTTTTTGTATTTTCAAGGATGTTATGTTCTAGGGTTTCATAGCTCTATTGTTTTTAGGATTTTATATCTAATGCTTTTTTATTTTGGTACAAATATTTTCAATGGGGTTTTTAATAGGGAATTTTATAAAAGTGATCTTTATTTGTTGTCAAAAAAACTATAATTCGAAAACTTTCCATCACTTTATAATGGCCAATGATACTCTAAGTCCCAAAAATGGCTACTTCTACTAGAAGAAAAGTAGTAACAATTGTACAAGTAATAAAATATCATGATATAATCCTTGCATCATTTTTCACATTTTTTTAAGGAATCAACCTAGTGCTGTAACCAATTAAATTGGAAAATAATATAGATTTCATGGAACAAATTGAATGTGAATTATTTAAATTACCTTAACATAATATAATGGCGTCATAATCATTCTGTTGCACCAAAACGTTGAACATGTTGGTGGTGATGTAATTGGGTATGGTACTCCTCCTCTATGTGCTCCTTCAACACTTTCTCAAAAAATAATTAAGCGAAGATGGTAAATGAGGTAAAAACCGATGGACCATAATGTGATGATAAAATGAGGACAACTGCATGCCAAATTTTATAGATTGTTTTATAGAAACCTAGGAACTACCCTCTACAAAATCTTGTACACCATGTCTTAGAATTTGAAAAGTTTGAAAGGCATATTCCATTTCTTTTCATCTTGTGAGATGAATCTTAGATATTTTCCCCACTATAATAAGCCTTTGGCTTAAATATAAGACATTTAATTTCAACTTCCTTTAGCGGTTTAAAATTTAGAATTTTCCTCATTAGATATATATCATAGTCAATTCAACCCCTCATAAAGTAGACCAAACTTATTTTCACAAAGGTTTAGTTGGTACTTTTTAAGTAAATGACGAAACCATTATAGACTTTATTTATCCATTCAAATCCACTACTCTCTTTCAACACTTCTTGTTACATTAGAATCACTTGTTCATATGTTATACACAACAAGGTAATATTTATGTTAAAAGTCCACCATAGAGCAAGAACATATATATCAAAGAAGCTGGTAGGTCTATTAGCCATGAAATTCAAGTTTACTACTACATACGTAACCCACCAATAATGGACTCACTCTTATTCTTGACCACCAACAGTTTTGAAAAGGCTGTCTCCATAGTGGCATTCTTTAGGAATCCAATTTATCAATAAAATCCGTGCCATTTAGACATCTACACTCAGGATATCTACATCTGCGCAGATCCATATATTCTTTAGGGCCAAGATCCGTGCCATTTAGACAAGCAACGTGAGAGAGGGAAATATGCAACAACGTTGTGTTATGGATAAGCCTACATTTACAACAACTATGGGGTAAATAAACCTCCGTTTATTTCAGTTTGTTTCCGTTGATCAGAATCGCGGCTTGGGGTTGAGGAGTGGGAACTATTGCTACGAACTTGGTGAGCTTTTTGTGGTAAGCGAGTTCAATGTCACGACCAATCTTACAAGAGTAAATCTGAGTGAAGGTGATGGGTTCTTCCATCATGCACTGCTACATCTTCTCCAACTTGAGCTGATACACGATCCCGTTTTATGACAGATTTTGAAATGTTACAATCGAGAATCTGTCGCTGTTGGAGTTACCCACCTCGTGATGATCCACACTGTTGAAGTTGTCATTGTTCAGAGACTACTCAAAATGTTGATGAACACAAAATTATAACTGTAAGATAGAAACTAGATATAAATGATTACAGGTACTAGTGAATACTCACATTCATATGATCACCAAGATTGACGTAAAACAGTCCCTCGATGAGCTTGATGGTGATCTCGGTTAACTGGAGCAGCCAAAACCACGTCCACTTCATTTGCAAAGGCAAACAACCTCCAATCTGATTGATTAGTTTGAGTGGGATTCTGATCAGTAGGAATTTAATAATTCAAATTTGTTTGAACAGTCAATGCCTCCATAATAGTTCTCCCAAACTACCACTATAACCACAAGGTCATGCAACATCTTCAGATCATGTCATAATGTAGAAATCATGCCATGTTAGCAGGATGTCAACGGAGAAGGGTGATGGAAAAAGGTTGTTGACTTTTCAATTGATTTGAATAAATCGTGGGTCATGGTTGTTAACGCATGCACTTATGTAATTTGTGTATGTTGGTTAAGCTCATTCTATAAAGGTTACATGATTTAGATTGATCAGAGCATGTTAGAATGTACGAACTAAGCTATGTTAGTAGTTTGTTAATAGAAAAGGGTGATGAAAAAATGTTAACTTTTCGACTGAGTTGAATAAATGGTGGGCCACAGTTGCTAATGGTAACACACACTTAATTTGTGTGTAATTGTTAAGCTCGATCTATAAAAGCTTTATACTTTAAATTGACTTCAAATTTTTATAAGAATATAATTTTTGTAGTGCTTCACTTTTCTTTTAAACACCCACCCAGTTATATTATTTTATTCATTCTTTACACAACTTCCTCCACAATCATATGGTCAACATGGTCAACATGGACCGCTTCCTTGTTTGGAAAAAAATTATAGCATAAGCTTATAGCTACACAAGTTTTGGAATATTTTGGAAAACATTTATTTATGAGTTATATTTTATCAACTTATAACTATCCTACTTACATGCGCTAAATATTTTTCTTTCAAGGTAATGTAGATGGTACTTAGGTAAGGACAAAATATATATCAATATATAGTTCAAAATCTTTTTGGTTTATGTTTTTGTTAATGTGTTTAACTAAAGGGAACTTACCTTTTGAAAAATAATAATTTAAATATAAATAATTATATAAATAATGTAAACAGTGTCAACACAACTAACCAACATATGATTCCTACCCCTTCTAACAAATTCTCTTTTAAAAATAGTTGAAAAAAATTTAATAAATAGTTGATATGCCACACCAATACAATTGTAGACCAGCATATGCTTCCTATCCCTTCTAACAAGTTCCCCTTCAAATGAAGTAGTTGAAAAAGATTTAATAAATAATGGATATGCCACACCAATACAATTGTGCACCAACATATTGTCTTTTATCCATAATAGACAGAGTTTTGAATTCTTACTTATTAGTTACCATTCGTAACTAAATATGGACATTTTATTGCGCCCTTAAATGGAACGTGCTTGTCTTTACAACCCTACACATAAAAGGAAGACTCGTCCCAACATCACTTCACCTTGTAGGCGACCAAACTACCAAAAGACCGAACCGTTAGACTTAAGTTATCCGTTCAAATCGTCTCCCGTCATTTAACATACTTGTTGCGATAGAATCACTTGTTCATACGCCGTACAAAACAAGGCAAGATTTATGTTAAAAGTCGTAAACAATTGCAGATCGATAACAGATATAGCAAAGAAGCTGATAGGTCTACTAGCCATGAAATTCAAGTCTACAACTACCTACGTAACCGACCAAGAAATGGTCTCACTCTTATTCTTGAGCACCAACAATTTAGAAGAAGGCCGTGTACGCAGTGCAATTATTCCTGCATACAATTCATCTATAAAATGCATATCCAATGAGAAAAATAATGGCGAATTTCAGTGATGGTAAAAAATGGAGGAGCAAAGGGATGGCATCTCCAGAGTGTCATTTATTTCGCGAAGTAATCGCCACAGTGTTAGAGTCCATAACGTCAGGGAAGATCAAAGTATGGATTGAAGGAGAATTACTCAAGCGCGGAGCCATTCTGTTTAGAGGATTCGACCTAAAGTCGGCAGATGTCTTCAATGGATTTGAAGCGCAGCCTTAGCACTGGTAAATAATTAAATAGTAATTTTACAGAAAACTTATGCTAAGTTTGTATATGTATTGTATTGTTTTATTGGAATAAAATAAGAATTATGTTATATTACGATGGAGACTATGAAATTTCCATAAAAAATATTCTTCTTCTGCGAGGTGGCTCCTCTTGAGGGTAGGGAAACGGCGGTGTTGAAGAGCCACCGAGTTGCTGCCCACTTGCAACACAACTTTTCGGAAGTCGTTCAACAACTTGACATGCATGGAATCCGTGATCAAAACTGAGCCCGTCACAGCCCGTCTAATGGCTTCAAGCTCGTCAGATAAGTGTCACTCAAAATTTGTCTCTCAAAATATCTTAGATATTATAAATTATTTGACAAGAAAGAAGTGTAATTTTATGATGAAAATGATGAAAGAGGGTTATAAAGAAAAACTACCCATCATAAAATAATAAAATATACATGTTCAATGTGGTATAGTGCTTCGCGTATTAATATTTGATACTAAAATTTGAATTTGTGACTTTTTAAAGGATATAAATTCAAGTCAAATTAAATATAATAGGGAGCACAGTTGCGTTTTTAGTGTAGATTGAGATTTCGTCATTAATGGATGAATTTGCTTTAATATCCAACACAACAAAATCATAATCACAAATGCGCATGGTGATATAAATTAGATTCTATAGAATCCTAATCGATGGCCCATGAATCACAGTGCGTAATAATCAGAGTGATATTTCAAAAGAAGAGAGGATAAACACTTTGTAAAATGCTATGACAGCGAAAAATTGTAGATCAAATTTCTCTTTATCCTCTTGGTACTCTGTAGCCGAAATTTGTTGCGCAAGAGTGATAAATTGGTGGACTTAATTTTAGGATTTAGTGCTAATGCAAAATTGTCTACCATGCATTCTATTGAATTCCCATTTATTGTGACTCTAGAATAAAGCTAGCTTACCAGATTTACTACTAAGACTTTCTTATTCTCTGTAATAGTTGATGCACTCTTGAAGAGCAAACACACCAACTGTAGCCATGATGATCCTTCCACTTCTTTATTTATAAGTTCTCTACCATTCTTCTTATTTGGTTCTACAATATTTTTATTTTGCATCACTTTATGGTAAATAATTGAATCATTTTCTCTCGACACAACAAAATTACAGATCTTCTCATCTATGAATGTAGGGTTTGTGTTTTACAAATATGTGCTTTTAAATTTTCATCATGATTATCATTTCCTTCATGGACACTTCTAAGTAATCGATGATAATTGTGCACATATATAAGCCTTTTTGTTACTCTACACTCTTCTATAATGATGATTATCTAATTTCACTGAGAATTAATTGAGGCCTCTTGGGCTTACCTACTAGATTCCTTACAATGGCTTCTCCTTTGATGCAAAATAATTCAATAAAATCATAATTGTCTGAGATGAGTGCCATTGATACAATGACTACTCATCCCCTTCCTTTCCAATAAAAGTTTATTGGTTGGTTTTAACCAATGTAAAAGACTATAATAATGCGTACAGTATGACATTCACTTCTACTTTATAATACTAATTACATAAATGTTTAGTTTAAGGTTACATGGAGGGCATTTTTGTAATTTTTTTCTACAGTCAACATACTAAAAAACCATTTTTGGATCCCTTTTAATAGGTTTCAAGGTGGAATTTTAGAATGGGTGTAATGGTGAGAAATTACAAGATCCCTTGCTTCATAAGCAAAGTAGCCATGGTTGTAAACGTATAAATAAGCTCAATAAGATTGTCAATGATGGAAAATTTAATAGAAAATTTGTAAATGCTATTTTTTGACACTATAATTATAGTTCTTGGCCCTGTCCATTTTGGCTTATATATAATTTTTAATCTCCTATAATTCATATTTTAATTGGTTATATCATTCACCTATTATAGTTAGTTAATCTAGTTGTTAATACAAAAATATAAAATGGGTTGTTGGTCTTCATGTACATTTATTCAATGTATTTTTAGTCCTCTTGGTTTAAGCCTTTTGTTTGTGGATAGAATTGGATTGGGGTTCTGAATCATAGCCTATGAATCCCATGATCTCATCCACCATAGGGAAAATTTTCCTTAAGGAAACCTTCTATAGCTTCTCACCCCCTAATAAAATGTGCTTTCAATGGATTTATGACATTTTTGACCTCCATATACATGGATTTCTCTAACAAAAAAGTAGTAGTGGTAAAGCAAAGACATCACAATAGTTTGATTTTTTAGTAAATTTTTTATTATGGGCTCAAACTCCTTAGGTAGGCTAGTATGGATTCGGTATTGAATCCCTATATCTATCCATGAAGTCTTCTTCTCAATATTTACCCATTGACAATGAATCTATATCCTCTAAATTTTGAATGGTAGGATAATAAAATTTATGTAATGTTTTGTCAAATTTGATGTGATTAAAATTTCTCATAACAAATGTCATAAATTTCACTCCTCTTTACTATGTGTTGTTGCTAATGTAAGATGAATGATGACTTTGTTGTTACTACACCAACATAATGTAAATAAGATTTTTTTAGATGAAAGCCATGAACACACCATCTTCATTATTTACATTAATCTCAATGTTTGTAGATGATTTTACCTCATAAAAGGTAACATGATTCTATTATAAAGATAATTAAGCATATGTTTTTCACCTAAATATTTGCACTAGTAAAAATTTTCTCCAGAATTTATAAATGGAGAAAAGTCTCTACATATTGATTGAGCATGTCTTTCATATTTTACTTTGAATAATTATTCCATTTGATAATGTATTTTTAAATGAACATGTGAACTTGATTTTCCATTTTTAGGATGGCTACCGAGATAGTGAATAATAAAGGACTCTTTATTTTGGGGTAAAATACTTTCTCAACACTGTGGATGCTTTCACAAGCATTAGTAGGGTCAAAATTAGAGTCGAGAATATCAAAAGAAATATGACATCCATTGCAGCCTAAATGTGAGTACAACCATAAAAAAATTTCATGTTTGTAGCCTCTTTTAGTTCAGTTTTTAGGGTTTATTCTGCATAAATTTTTTTTTAAGATTCAAACAACATGGTGCATAAAAAACATATATGCTTCAATAAAATAAAAAAATTGAAACTCTTTTTCCTCTCATGTGAATCTTAATTGTCTTACATAGAATGTCTAATATTGGAGTCTTGTTGGGGCTTCTTATTCTTCCTCATAATTTTTTTAATTTGGAGTCTTGCTAGGGGCTTCTTGGTCTTCCTTGTAATTTTAAAAACTTTATTCATTAGACTATCTAAATTTTTAGTTTTGTTTCAGAATACTCCAAGATTGAGAAAGACTATCAAAATTGAAATTTGTTAAGATAAACTTGGAGTCTTGTTCATAGCTTCTTGGTCTTCCTTATAATTTTAAAAACTTTATTCATTAGACTATCTAAATTTGTAGTTTTAGTTTTTTAGGATTACTCCAACATCGAGAAAGACCATTTAAATTGTATTTTTTTAAGATTCAAAAAATGTTATTTTATTTAACATATTTCTAAGGAATTAAAATTTTATAATATTATACTTCCTTTACTTTCTCCAATCAAAGTGCAAATAGTTTTACATCCCTTCATTGTGGAAGGGTTGGAGGAACAAACACCCTCTAACTTAAAGTTAAGACTAAATCTTCAAATTTGATCACTACATGGAATGCTCACAGACTCTCCTCGCAACTAAAATAAATTTAGGGTATTTCCATTTCAATATTTGACAATCTCATTTGCAAACCAGTGATCCTCATTAACCCCATATAAAGTACATTCAACACAAGAGAGACTAGATATAAACACAAGTCCCTAAAATACAAGAAAACTCATTTATCCTAATTTTTTAGATTCTTTAAATTAGAATTTCAAAAGTGTGAGCCATGAACAAACTAAAACCTATTTATCACTATGAAAGAGCAAGGATATAAAAAATGAAAAGATAATGGATAAATAAATCCTCTCACCAGAAAAATTTCTCTGTAACTGTAATATGATCCTCAATAACACCATACTACATAAAAATGTAAATGTAAGGCCAAGAATAATATAACATAGACCCGTCATAAGTCTCAAATAAATTGAAATGAAAAAATAATAAATAATCCAAAGGGGGGAGTTCCCTTCCAAGGAAATATGAAGTTATTTTCATAGAAAATTAGAAGATTGGGATCATTTAAATAAATGGATGTTGTTTAAGAGGATACATTAAATCAATTATCTAGTAATTATTTTTATACAAAATACTAATCTCCTACAGGAAACTTATATGGCCAAATGTAAACTTAAATATAAAATAACTGATTGCAAAGCTATAAGTTTTGTATACAACTTTGATAGTTATTTATTATCTTTTTAAGAGTACAGTCTACGGAGTTATCATAGAGGAACACAATTTTTTGATGAATCTAAATTCCAAGGGATTAAATAAAATTGAAATACTATTATAACCAATTTCTTCTCTCTTATCAACCATATCCTTAAGATAATAATTTGATTACTTCTTTCTTTTCTTCCAAATCAAAGCCCTCATGATAATTTCATCATTATAGAGGATTTTAATTATATTCTCAAAAATAGTGAGAAAAGAGGATGGGGGTAAAAAATAGTAAATTCATGGACTCTGTATGAAATAACAACCTATGAAATGTTGAATCAAAATAATCCTCTCTTGGAAAAATAGAATAACTAGTTTTGGTTATATTTTAAAAGGATAGACAAGTTCCTAGCTTTTAATTGCTAGTTTAACAATGCTTCTTAGATGGATTATTATATTCCAAATTGTTTAGGGGACTGATAAATATATTGTAACTCTTGAACTAAAATAGGATTTCACCTCTTAAGAAAAATATGTTTGAGTTCATGTGCCTCAAATATCCTAATATCATAGATAAAGTGAGTTAAAATTTGCATGCATGAAATTGAAAGGTTATGCAATGATTTTATGGGATCATCTATAGAAAGAAAGATAGAGGAAATTTAAAGAGAAGATTAATTCATTGAAAAAGATGGAGAAGAATTTGAGGGAGAAATTTCTTCATATGGATTATGCACAAACTTTATATATAAGATTTTAAAATTTGAGGCAAAAATATCACAATATACAAGAGTATACCGATGAATTTTATAATTTTTCATACGATTGAATCATGATGAAACATAAGAGTATATGGCTATAGGGTAAGTAAATGGTTTGAAATTTTCTATTCAAAATGAATTAACCATGCATAAAATACTTAACATGGAGAAGTCTTATGAATTATATTTTAATTATAAGACAAATAAAATAGATAGAATTTTAGAAGGACATCTCCTAGTCCAAAAAGAGGTAGATCCCCTATAATAAGGGGACAATGTGGATTTAATACCACCAGAGGTGGCTCTAATGCCCATAAAAGTGAATCATCATGTGGTAAAAAAAGACAAGATGATAATAGGCAAGTGTTTCAATACCAATAAAGAGGAAGATGTTTTCAAAGAAGATGAGGTTGCAATGGTGCTAGAGGATAGTTTCTAAATAAACATAGATCATATGTCTATTATAGATGTGCATTAGAAGGGCACAGAACATTTGAGTGTACATACTATCAATTAAAAAAAATGAAGCAAGAAGATCAACCAAGTGTGAATCTATTTGAGGTTGAGATAGAAGAGAATAATACAAAAGTGGCATAAGTAGATATTTGAGATACTCTCATGATTAGAAGAACCATGATCACTCAAAAGAAGTAACAAGTGAAAAATAAAGGTGGTGATGCATAGCTATGACCAAATATTTTTTGAATGAGATGTACTTTAGGTCGAAAGTTATGAAAAGAATAATAGATTGTGGTAGTTGTGAAAATATGGTTTCTAAAGAAATGATCTAAAAAACAAATATATAATGTGAAAAGCATCCTATTCATTATCAAATTCATGGTTTAAGAAGGGGAATGAGGTTACATTAGATAAAAGGTTCTTAATCAACTTTTCTATAAGAAAAAGTTATAATGATGAAATATGGTCTGATGTTATTATGATGGACGCATGGCAAGTTTTATTTGAAAGTCCATGGTAATTTGATAGGAAAGTAATTTATGATGGAGAAAAGAACACATACACTTTTTGGAAAGGTGGTACAAAGGTAGTTTTGTTACCTCTTAAAGAGGAAGAGAAGACATAAAGCATTCTCTATACTAAATAATTTATCCAAGATATGAATGTAGTAGGTTGTTTTTGTGCATTAGTAGCAAAGAATTAAGAAATGTAAATGGTGTCAATAAGAATAGAAATTAAAAAAGTGATAAAATAATATGCAGATGTTATGCTTGATGAATTACTAGATGGTTTACCACTAAAGAGAGATATTCAGCATCACATTTATTTGATTCTAGGATCAACTCTAACCAATCAAGCAATTTATAAGATGATTCCAACAAAGCATGCAAAATTAAATAAATAGGTTACTATATTTATAAGAAAGAAGGTGATAAGGGAGAGTATGAGTCAATGTGCAACACCAGGGTAACTACCTCAAAATAAAGATGGAGGATGGAGAATGTGTGTGGATAGTAGAGAAATTTAAAAAATTATAATAAAGTATAGGTTTCTTATACCTCATTTAGATTATATGATGTGTGTACTTATAGGATTAAAATATTTTACCTAGATTGGTATAAGGAGTGGTTATTATAAAATTTGAATTTGTGAAAGAGATGAGTGGAAAACTACGTTCAAGAGTAGCGATGGATTATATGAATAGATGGTGATGCCATTCAGGTTATCTAATGCACCTAACACAATTATAAGGGTGGTGAATATAGTGCTACAAGAATATAATGGTAAGTTTGTGGTTGCTTATTTTGATGATATTTTGATATTTTGTAAGAATAAATAAGAACACTTACAACATTTGAGAATGGTAATGGATTTATTAAGAAAGGATAAGTTGTATGAAAATTTGAATAACTGCAAGTTTATGAAAAATAGTTTAGTTTTTTTGGGATTTTTAGTATTAGGAAAAGATGTGAAAATGGATGAAGAAAAAAAAAAAGCAATTGGTGAGTGGCCTATTCCAAGAATAACTACAGAGATAAGAAGCTTCCATGGTTTAGCAAATTTCTATAGAATATTTATTAAAAAATTTAGTAGTATTATGGCACCAATAACAAATTGCATGAGAGGGGAAGAATTTTCATGCACTAAAGCGACCACAAAAAGTTTTGAATTTTTGAAGAAGAAGATTACAGAAAGATAAATTTTAGCATTACTATATTTTAGCAAAGTATTTGAGGTTGATTATGATTCTTCATTTATTAGAATTGGTGTTGTGCCGAGTCAAGAAGGAAAACAAATATCATATTTTAGTGAAAAAATGAATGAGGTAAGAACAAAGTATTCTACTTATGATGTTGAAATTTATGTAATTATACATACATTAAGACATTGGAGGTATTATCTGTTCCCTAAAGAGTTTATACTATTTACAAATCATGAGGATTTGAAGTATGTGAATACATAAAAGAAGTTAAATAGTAGGTATGCAAAGTGGGTTTCTTTCTTCCAGTTATTGATAACATGGAAGACATAGTAGAATAAGAAACAAAGGGTTACCATAGCTATAACTTATAGCCTCATTAATGCTTTATGTTACAAGATAATTAAAGACAATGTATTTTATTAAAGTTAAATCTAAAAACAAGAAAGCCATGGAAGCTAAAGATTTGAGCAAGAACACTAAAAAATTAGAGGCAAAGAAGAAACAATAAGAAGAACACAAGGCAACAACAATAGGGCTAATCTACATAGAATAAATAATAGGAATAAGTAATCAAATCTAAGGCCAAAGTTGAATCCAAAGCTCAAACTAAAGATAAATATGAAGCCAAGGATAAGGCCAAAGTAGAAGATAAATCCAAGGCTTATATAAATGCCAAAGCTAAATCCCAATTTGAATCTCAAATAAAGGCTAAAGAGGAAGCTAAAATACAAGCTAAAGTAGAGAATAAGGCCAAGGCAGAGGCAACCACCAACTCTAAGGAGCTTAGACATGCACAAGTCCAAGTCAAGGTAGCATCCACCAGTCACATTAAAGGCAGTGATAACACACGTAGGTGCACGCACACGTGTGTGTGTGTGTGTGTGTGTGTGTGTGTGCGCGCGCGCGCGCGCGTGCACGTGTGTGTGGGTGAGTGTGTGCACGCGCGCGTGTGTGTACGTGTGCCTGTGCATGCATGTGCATGCGTGCGTGTGTGTGTGTGTGTGTGTGTGTGTGTGTGTGCGCGCACGTGCGCGCGTGCATGTGTGTGTGGGTGAGTGTGTGGATGCGCGCGTGTGTGTACGTGTGCGTGTGCGTGCATGTGCGTGTGCGTGTGCGTGTGTGTGTGTGCGTGTGTGTGTGCATGTATGTGTGCGTATAAATGCGCGTGCATGTGTGTGTGTGTGTGTGTGTGTGTGTGTGTGTGTGTGTGTGTGTGTGTGTGTGTGTGTGTGTGTGTGTGTGTGTGTGTGTGTGTGTGTGTGTGTGTGTGTGTGTGTGTGTGTGTGTGTGTGTGTTACTAGATAACATACAATACAAGAAAATGTATATGACAAAACTAATAATATCATTAAAATGGAATGGAAACATATCCTTATGATAAAATAGATAGAAATATATAATAGTTCCAAACTATTCTAATATGGTTTTGTTTGTGAACAATCATAAAAAACTGTTGTCAAATGTTCTATGAATTGATTAATTTAAGAAAAATGAAATAAAAAATATTTTTTTCAATATTCGTAAATAATTTTATACACATAATTAGAAGCATCAGTTATATCAGGCATCTCTTGAGAATGATTTTTTTTTGGGTTTATAAATTTTACATAAAGGTGTTTGATTGACTCCTTAACAATATTTCCATTATTATGTAGATTAAATGTTGATATAAAATTTCCCCAAAGTCTCTTGGTTATAAAAGTTTGATTAAATTCTTCTTCAAAGTATTTGGAATATCTGAAATTAATTTTTATAATGCCTTCTATCTTTAAGGTTTAGGGATTAATAAATTTCTAGAAATCTTATATCAAGAGCATAGTCAGTAGACTACCTATGATATTTTTTAATACTTCATTAACTAATATCCTCCCTCAGAAGTGCATTTTACATCCTTTGAATAAAAATCATGCCTACTTCAAATGAGTCCATACATCATACGTAGTACCTAATCTGAACAACATTATATTTTGTGCATTATATTTTTTTGTCTTTTCATGGGTTCAATCCTTAGCCACATTCTATGTCACTCTAATGGTTTTGTTTTCATTACTTAATTAGTAGTTGTAAATAATGGATCTTTTAACTTTAAAAATATATATCATATTTGTTTCTAATAATTTTACCATATTTAATATTTAATAAGTTTAATAATTAATAACTGCAATACATTTTTTTTAAAGGTAGAATGGATTATTTTTGAAAGATTGTACTCTTAAAATAAGAGTCAAAATATTGGATAAGAAAATTGAATATGTAGAACAAAAACAACCAAATGATCAGTTCATAGCCACCTCATAACATCAACAAAACAAAAAAATAATCCAAATATTCCTATAACCTTCTCAACTAATTTTAATTTTGAGATCTAAGAGTCATGTGCAATGTTTTCAATCTCTTCTTTTCCTTCCCTTTTTTATTAATAATAATCATCCAATCACCACCTCCACTAACTTTGGGGAAGATAGGAATGACTACTTCTAAAACATTGGCTGATTGAATTTTTATAATAAACCCTAAGCCATCACAACCTTAATAGTCTTTTATGAAGCAATATTCTTTTTTGGTGAAAATTTGGTATTCAACAAGGAACTACTTGGATTATATGCCCTTTCCACACAAGGCATAATTACTTTCAGCATTGGATTTATGACTTCATCTGACATTTTTGAGACTTCGCTCTCATCATCTAAATTTTTTATCCTCTTCAAAACTATTGATGCTATTTGAATCAATCTCTAGGGGGTTCCTTCCAACATGAAGACCCAAATCTACGCTTAACCACAACACAAGCATTGGCTAGATCACCAGATTTAAAACATTTATAACTACAAAAGGGAAACACCTAATAATCGAAATAGCTATTTCTAATTTTATTCTTGAGTCCTCAAATTAATATGAGTTGGGATTTTTTTAAATATTAAAATTAATTAAAATATGAGTAAAAGTAGAATGTTGCTTTTGTTTTGAAGAGGGGTATATGGAAAAAAAATCATCCAAAGTATTCCCTATGGATTTAAAAATAGAAATTAGTTTAAAGCTAGAAAGAGAGATGAAATATCCTTACCCAGATTAGTCTGATATTAAAATATCAAGTGATTGTATTAGATGATGGAAACCAAAGATTATATTGAAGAAATATTTGGCCCCAATTCCTAATCTTGTCCTAGAATATCTCTCTCATGTCTTTAACAAGATTAAAAACAATAAAATACCTTTGACACATGGGAAGAGTTTCAAATTACCTTCCATAATAAATTTCCATTGTTGTTCAATCTATTTTTACAACTAAAATTTGGACATTATTGTTTTATTATAAATTAGTATGATTAATCTAAAAAAAAGTTGGCTTATATATTATAATTGAAATCTATATTTTGTATTTAAATTTAAATATAAATAATTGTTGTATAATATATTTTACACAATGAATATTTAAATAAATGTAATTATTTAAATAGTTTAGAATGTTCCAACATAACCACTAGATTTGCTCTCTTTTGTTGATGTTGAAGGAGCAGTGTCGGGCTCCCACTTCTAGCCCAACTTATTGTATTATTTAAGACATAATTTTTTTGGTGGAGGCCGACAAGGAAATTGAAGAGATGCGTCTCTTTGCTCTCACTTTTATACATATAGAGTGATTTCTCATTGTTCAAAAAGAATAAGAAAAATAATTCGTTGTAAAGCAAATTGTTGTTCTTATTATTAAATATATAAGAGATATATTATTGTTGGGTTTTTCCCTTCAAGTTGGATGGTTTTCCCAGGGTATATTGTTGTGTTCATTGTTCATTGTGTTGCATTTTTTGATTGTTTCAAAGTTGATCATAAAAACTAACATGGTATCAAAGTGGGTTTGAAAAAGATCAATATCATATTTGTCATTGCAGGCAATACTCTATTGCTCTTCATATCTCACTATGATAATGACATAATTATGGGCATCGTTGACACTAAAATATGGCCTGAGAGCAAAATCTTCCATGATGGAGGCCTGGGACCTGTTCCCCTAAAATGAAATGCCATGTGCCAAAGCAGTGTGATATTCAATTCCTCACACTATAATAGGAAAATAATTAGAGATCACTATTTATTTAGAGGCTATGAAGCAAGGCATGGTCATCTTGATATAAGTGAATATAAATTAGTCAGGCATGACCACGGGCATGAAACACACATTTCTTCTATTGTTGTTGGATCAGCTGTGATGGGAGTGAATATCTCTAGGTTTACCAATGGACCGCCATAGGGATGGCACCCCGTGCCAGATTGGCCATGTATAAGGCCCCCTAGGGAGCAAAAGGAGATGGTGATGATAGTGACATAACTACTGCTATGGAGAAGGATATGGCAGATGGCATGGATATACTCTCTTCATTCCTTGGAGGATTTTACTGACCATTACACGAGGATCCCCTTACCATCATAGCATTTAAGGCAATGGAGAAGGGCATATTTGTTTTGACTTCAGCTGGGAACTATGGTCCTATTATGTTTTGTATCAAAAACATAGTACCTTGGATAACCACTGTTAGTGCCAGTAGTATGGATAGACAATTCTCTAGGATTGTCATACTTGGCAACCTAGAGACCTACAAAGGCACCTCTTCTACTTATAAATCTAAAGCGGCAAGAAGATTTCCTTTGGTGTATCTATCTCTTAATGAAAGTTCCAGGTATAGCTTTTAGGGACTCTCCAATCCAACTTGGTGAAAGGTAAGATTGTGCTATGTGATGAAGAGGTTGATAATCCATATATTTTAGTGGTTTCAAACTCATACAATCAATTAGCATGGTGAAATAAACTAGGGAAGTTGGAGTGATTCGTGCTAATAATAAATACTCTAGAGCGCAGGAGCCTACACTAATCTATACTTATCTACTTGAAACTGGAGTGAGTTTTGCGGCTGGATTGAAAATCAAACCTTACATAAATAGCACCAGCAAGCCTACCACCATTCTAAAGCATGGAAAAGATTGAGGTTGGAGAGAGTTGAAGCTAAGGACCTCATAGGAATAATAGGAGGTATGTTGATGTGGTAACAACCAACGTATGTGTGAAAGTAGACAATGCATTGAAAAGAGCCAAGTAGCTATGTATTGAAGAAGGATGTAAATGATGAAATGCATTGTGAGATGGTAGCAATAACCATCGAGAAGTTGTATCAATGGTCATAAAATGGCATTCAATAATTAAGAGTTTTGTAGAGCTAAAAAGAGATCTATTATGCATCATAGATAGCAGTAGTTTAGATTAAAGGGGGAGTGTTGGAATTAATCACCAACTACTTATGTCTCCAACTACCTCAACATGCCTATAATTGGAGTTATACATGAGAGCCTGTATAGGCTAATCATTTGTCTACTTTAGGCATTAGTACATGATTCTTCAAGCTTGTGTGATCTTTGACATCGAGGATTGGCTCACCTACACTTTTGGGCTCTACCTATCATGGAGAAGATGGTCACGTGTCTTGAAAAATTCTACTATGAGCATGTAGATACCTACAAAGGTTGTGCCATAGAATCTAAAAAAATGTACTTGAGAGGTTCAAAGAGTTTAAAGCTCAGGTAGAGAACTTATCTGGGAAAAGAATCCAAGTTATGAGATCTGACTACAGAGGGGAGTACACTTCTAAAGAATTCTGTAACTTTTGCATTGAAGTAGGGATTAAGAGGGAGTTATGTGTCCCTTACAATCCTCAACAGAATGGTGTTACAGAATGGCAGAACATATCTATAGTAGAATCTACCAAAGCTTTGACAATGAGTTCTTCTCTATGAGAGAAGTTTGAGGTGAGATTCCTTGATAACGAGTTCTTCTCTGTGAGAGAAGTTCGAGGTGAAATCCCTCGATAACTAGTTCTTATCTGTGAGAGAAGTTCGAGGTGAAATCCCTTGATAACAAGTTCATCTTTGCAAGAGAAGTTTGAGGTGAAATTCCTTGATAATGAATTCTTCTCTGTGAGAGAAGTTCGAGGTGAAATACCTTGATAACAAGTTCTTATCTATGAGAGAAGTTCAAGGTGAAATCCCTTGATTCTACCCTCTAGAAGAACCATGGTGAATATCATGTAAATTGATGAAAACTTCTACATACTATATATTATTGTAGCCATTGTGGTTGACATCACGATGAGGTGATATGTCTTATGCAGCTAGAAGTATCCTCCCTAGCTAAGAGGGAGTGTTGATGTTGAAGGCGTAGTGTCAGGTTCCTTCTTCTAGCCCAACTTATTGTATTATTTAAGACATAATTTGTTTGGTGGAGGTTGACAGGGAAATTGAAGAGATGCATCTCTTTCCTCTCACTTGTATATATATAGAGTGATTTCTCATTGTTCAAAAAGAATAAGAAAGATAATTCATTGTAAAGAAGATTGTTATTCTTATTATTCAATATATAAGAGATATATTGTAGTTGGGTTTTTCCCTTCAAATTGGAGGGGTTTCCCAGGGTATATTTTTGTGTTTATTGTTCATTGTGTTGCATTTTCTAATTGTTTCAAATATGATCATAAAAAACTAACACCTTTTACTTCTAACAAATTTCCCATATATATATATATATATATATATATATATATATATAGTCGAGAAAATTTTACAAAAATAGGGGATACTCAGACTTTGAATGTTTTTGTCACATCTAATGAAATTGTACACCAACTTTACTCATTACTTTGAACATTCAGAATTCCATAATGAACCTACTTTTGAACTGATGTTCTTTTATTACTATTCGTGAATATCAACGTTTTATTGCACCATAAATAAAAACTGTATGTCTTTACAACTTTACATGAAGACTCATCCCTCATTTTAATCTTTAACTGCCATCAATGTTGATTTGTAAAAGCCCCAAAAGAGTGCCTTTAGTATGTCACCTTGTAATAAACATAAGACTTTTAATTTCATGATGATATAGAGGTTTGGAATTTAGAATTTACCTCATTTGATGTGCACGGGAATCAATTTGCCCCCGTCCCCCCAAAATAAAGGGGAAGAAACTCGTTATCACAAAGATTTAATAGATAGTGTCGCTTTACCGTGTTCCCTTCACTGGTGTACGCGTTAGACTTTGTAAGCAAAAGACTAAACTAATATATACTAATAAATTATCCATTCAAATCCACTCCCCTCTTTCAAGACTGGTGGTTGGGTTAGAATCAATTGTTCATACGCCGTGCATAACAAGGCAAGAATTATGTTAAATGTCGGCCCCCATCACAGATCGTTCAATGAAGTTGGTTGGTCTATTACCCATGAAATTCAACTACTTAAACATACGTACCCAACCAAACAATGGACTCGCACTTATTCTTGACGACCAACAATTTCAAAAAAGGCCGTCTCCGCAGTTCTACTATTCATGTATCCAATTCATCTGTAAAATCTATCTCCAATGAGCAATTTTATATTCTGATCTTGAGCTTCCATTATATTGTAAGAGTCAAATCAATAATAATAATGGATAATTTCATACAGTGTAAAATTGAGAAGCAAAATCGTATTTATCATATTGTTTATTAGAATAAAATAAGACCTGTGTTATATCGTGTTATACCCAGAGGGTGGCTAGACAGCATGGGTGAAAAGTCACAATCACTATCCACATGCAACATAACTCTACTTTGCAAGAGTTGGCAATCTCATTTGTAAATACTTTTGTTTTTTCTTAGAATTCCATCATGTTAGTTATTGAGTGTATTGAATTAGTGCATGACTTACAGGGTCAAAGATGGAGGTGGGAAGTTACAGTGGATGGAAGATGGGAGTGCAAACATAATCGTAAGGGCAATCCTTGCTAGCAGATATTTTGAAGGTTACGGAAATCATAAAGTGTGGTTTTATTATACTCATGTGGCTATATAAACGCTGAAGCGAGATTGAACAGATTAATATGTGCAAATGGGTCTACCATTCTGAGCAGAGTAATGGAGGAGAACAAAAGAATGAGGAATGAGGAAAGTGCAGACGAGATGTGTTGTTTATTGATAACTTCTGTAATGCATGAATGAAGGCCTTGAAACCCGTACATGCTGCCAAAAAGCATGCTCATTGTTCCGCTGAGTGTATTCGTACGAACCTTCCAAGCAACAAGTATTATTGTCTATGTGCATTCTGGGCTACTCAAATTGTGAAAAAAATTATTACATCTCAAGGTCATCAACAAATCAAGTAATGATAGGTTAAAAAAAATTTAAACATTTGTTTGAATTTATGCACACCAACCTGGTAAAAATTGCTTACTGATAATAAGCAATGAAGAAAGATTTTGAGATGAGAGATTTCAGTTTGATGAAATATTTTCTTGGTATTAAAATATTTTAGGCAAATGATGGATTTTTCATTTATCAAGTTAATTATGCTAGTGATGTTTTGAAGAGGTTTAAGATGTTGAAATGCTAATCAACATCTACCCTTGTTGTATCAGGTTTGAAATTGAGGAAAGAAGATGAGAGAAGCAATGTTGATAAAACATTATATAAAATACTACTTGAAAATTTGATGTATTTGTATGTAACAAACCTTGCGATATGCATGCAGTGAGTCTAATTTCAAGGTTCAGGGAAACTCAAAATGACTTGAAATGGTAAGCAAAAAAAACAATTTTGAGATACATAAGTGTATTAAGAGAATATGATATTTTATATACATAATCAGATAAGTCAATTTAATTGGTTATATAGAAACTGATTTCACTGGTAACATTGATAATCGAAAGAACTCTTTAGAACTTGTTTTTCATTTCAAAGCAAAACTAGTGTCATGGGCTTCCAAAAAATTAACCCATTGTAACTCTTTCAATAACATAACCAAAATATGTAGCATCTATATTGATAACATATCATGCAATATGGATGCTAAGAATAATTTAAGACTTGAAGCAAGAGCAAGGAGGAGGAACAATGATCTTTTATGATAATAACTCAGCAATAGCACTATCAAAGATTTGTTTTTTTTTTCTTTTTTAATTGAAAAAAAATTGATTGAAGATATCATTTTATAAGATAAATCATCAACAATGGAGAAATATATTTATATTTTTTCAAAACTGAAGATCAAATTTCAAATATATTCACAAGTCCATTAGTTAGGGATCTTTTTTAGCATCTGAGAGAGAGAGTTTACGTTTTAATAATAAGTGAACTCAAACTTAGGGAAGTGTTGGAAATATAAGACTGACATTATATGTATTTAATATATGTATCTCTATTTTTAATTTTTTATTTTAATAATTAATATTATTAATTTATTTAATATATTTAGATATTCCTCATATATGATGTATTAATGATGATCCATCATTTATAATGTATTATGGAGCATCCCAGATTACATTCTAAATAATTTATAAATAAATCTATTAGGATCATTTGTAGAGATAAAAAGTGAAGAAAGGAAGTGAATAATATAAGAAATATTATATGAAATAACTCATATTTTAATATATTTTTCTATCTAGTTCTTTTTTTTAAGTATGCGTGTGGGTTATTGTATGTGAGCATTTTATTAAAATATGTATTACAACATAACTGGTCAAAAAAATTTCGTAGGATGTTGCATATACTAGTATTGGTCATGTATATTAAATTGAATTCAACCTATTCACAACAATGGTAAGGTAGCATTTCACTTGTGTTTCATGTGCATATTATTTGTACCCAATTAAAGAGTTCAAATCACACAATAATATTGTTGAATATGGCTTTCATTCTTATTTGGAGAGTGGACAAATTTGTGGATTTTTTTAATATAATTTATGTTTGTGTTGATTTCATACCAACTTCTGACTCCCCAAACCGTCAGTGTTAATATATTTCCATTTACCATTCCTTCATACATTTTGAAAATTGCTTCACCAAATATTTTAATCACATATTTACATGGCCAATAACATGAGATCCCTAGATGTTATAGGTCTATATCTGGGCTTTAGAGATGAAGTGTTCTTAATATACAAATGTGTTATGTAAGATCAATTATATTATATATTTTTAGTTATGATTTATTTTTATTTTTTTATATATACATTATTGGTTCTAAAAGGCTGATTAAAGGAATCAATTTTATTTAACATTCAACTAATCTATTTCATTTTCACTAATCAAAATTCTCTATTTTTTATATCTAAAATTATTTACAATTTCTATATTAATAAGCTTATGAATTTGTTTTAAAAAAATTGAAAAAACTATTTATTTATATTTAATTTGTTAAAATGATGGAAATTTTATTATAAGGTGGAAAAATAATGTCATGAAAATAAATAGGTACTCATTTGTACTTGTTAGGATATTGAATACAAAATGAATAATGTACAATAAAATTACATAGTCTATATATAGGACAGATACATTAGGTTACCTATTTTTTGAGAAGATATCGTGAACTACAAACAAAATATATGGAACATGACATTTTCCCACATGCAATGCCAAATATGACAATTATTGTGTATGGGACTCTTATCATTTTGTTGGGACTCCGTATAATTTCACTCTGTCGGTGGGAGTTCATTAGGAATTGAAGTACTGCATTACATTCCATTAAAGCAGCTTAGCACAATTTTATAAAGACCCCTTCGGAACTCTTATCCTGAGTCAGAGAAAATTTAAAACCTCCCATGTTGTAAATCGGTGAGACCCAATCGGAATTAAATTTCCGATTTTACAAAGCGCTTAAAGTAAGCCACACTTACCCATCGGATAATAAATTTCAAACTTATAACTCTTCACGGTTATGGCCATATGTTAAAAATTTGATTTGACTCTCTCTTTAAAACTAAATAAACAATTAAATTAATTATTTAAAAATTGATTTATTTAAATTTTAATTACTTTAATTTTAAAATTAATCTAATTAAAATTTAAATAATTTATTTTTTAATTAATTTTTTCAACTTAAATTGATTTAGACTTAGTCGAGTGAAAATACCACAACTACAATTACATTGTTTTCATCAAATAATGGATGTCGCTTCGAACTCAAATGTTTAATCACCAAAGCAACATTCTCAATTATGATTGCATAGAATTTGATTTTATATTTACATAAATGTCTTCAAAATAATAATTGAATTTGAAAAGAAAGAAATGAATGTCATTTTGAAGTGATTTTGCAAGTAAAATGCTTAGTAAGAAGACTTCATTCCTTAACATATTCAAGTAATGAATATATTCACAATAAATTAATGAATATTTTATTTGTCATGTTTTTGTGTTTGGTCAATTAGGAAAAGTCTAGTGAATAAATGGTTCTACATTTCCAAGGTGGCTCTCATTTTTTCCCACATAATCCCAAAGTTATTCATTTAGAAAGTAACTCAAGGTTATGATTGTGGATAGGGTTGGACAATAGTTATTTGTCTACATAGTCTTGTGTTTTACATACATCTCGAAATGATTCTAGATAAAACTATATAAGTTTTTATTCCTACATTTTGGACTATGAAATCCTCACATCAATAATGTACTACTTACACATGCTATGTTGCATAATTTCTAGTTAGTCCATTCTTGATTATATTGGCCACATGTTGAATGCAAATTACATGTTCTACATCTACCTTAAGCCAATGTATTTGTAGAGAGGACTAGCTATTAAATCTTATTACATAAAATGGTTTAATTGTACACATTAAAACCACATGTAAAACCTATTCTAAAATTGATGTAGTTATTATGTTTGTGATTTTTCAATCCTATGAAACTCAATTGTTTATAGATTTTGAATCATCACTTGATATTTTGTCTTTTACCCTAAACTTATATCAAATGGTGAAAAGTTGTGTTTTGATTATAAAAATATATTTCAATTTGGTTAAGAATTAAATATTTCTTTTGCACATCCATCTTACAATTTTTGCAAATATAATACTACTTCTCACTCCTCCCATAAGGTCTGGATGCATGAAGTCCTTATTTCAAATATCATTTTTTTTAAAATTTATTTTAATTAATAATATGATTTTTTAAATCATGGACAAATCCAAATAATTATATTGAATTAAAAATATATAATAATTTAATAATTTTCAAACTATCTATCTATCTATCTATCTATCTATCTATCTATCTATTTGATTTATCTATCATATCTATCTATCCTTCTATCTATCCATCTATTTATCTAGCCATCCATCCATCTATCCATCTATCAATTCATCTATCCATCCATATATCTATCTATCCATCTATCTACCTATCCATCTATCTCTCCATTTATCGATACATCTATCAATCCATCTATGAATCCATCTATCTATCTGTCAATCTATCCATCCATCACTCCATCTATCTATCTATCTATCTATCTATCTATCTATCTATCTATCTATCTATCTATCTATCTATCTATCTATCTATCTATCTATCTATCTATCTGTCTGTCTATCTATCTATCTATCCATCCATCCATTTATCAATTTATCCATCTATCTATCAATCCATTGATCTATCTATCAATTTATCAATCTTTCAGATAACTAAAAAACCCATATAAAAGCCCACAAAGAAATTGGTAGCTAAGATGAGAAATAATGGGGATCCTTGTATTATTATTCACTTAAGATATTAAATGATAAATCAAAAATTTAACTTTTTATCCATTCAAACTAATGAAATAAAATAATTCATCCTTATTGTATTCTTATTTCAAGATTTCATTATATTGTAAGAGTCTAATCAGTAATAATAATAGATAATTTCATCGACAATAAAATTGAGAAGCAAAAGAGTATGTATCATATTGTTTATTAGAATAAAATAAGAGTCATGTTATATCATTTTATATCCGGAGGGTGGAAAAACAATGGGGTTGAAAAGTCATAGTTGCTTCCCACATATAACACAACCTTCATCGATAAGAGTTCGCAATCTCATTTTAAAATTAACAATCAACTCTTTTTTTTCGCTTATGATTCCATAATGTTATTTATTAAGAGTAGTGAACTAGTTATACATGACCTATAAGGTCGAAGATGGAGGTGGGAAGTTGTAATGGATGTGAAATTGGAGTGCAAATATAATAACAAGAACAATCCCTACCATCAAAAGTTTTGAAGGTTATGAAAATCTAAAAGAGTGGTCTAATTACAATCATGTGGCTATTTATGGAAAGGTTGAAGTGAAATTCAAAATGCTGATAAGCATAAACGGATGTGACATTACAATTAAAGTAATAGAGGAGAGGTAGATAATAATAGGAAAGTGTAGATGTGATGTCTTGTTGATTGATAAATTTTATAATGCATATGTGAAGTCCTTAGAAACCTTTAATATGTGCATTATGAGACCATACATGCTACCAAAAAGCACAATCATTGTTATTCTGAGTACATTCACACAAGCCTTCCAAAAACTAACTTGGTCATTAGAAATCTCTAACTTTTATAAGGATTTGTTTGGTGTGTGTGGTAAACTAGTGCCTTTACCTACGGATCCATGTTAAAGGATAGATATACAAAGGTATTCATGTGTCTTGGAAGGCCTTTTTATATATTTTTGATGGAGGAAAGATGTGGTTATCATGTTGTTGCAGTGGTTGATTATGTTATTCAACTACAAGTGGGGAGTAGGCATTATTTATGATTCTTTGCCATATTAGGAGGGATCTCTTATACTTATGGGATTATTGAGCCATGGTGGGTGTCCACTTAGAAGACTAAGAGATTTGAATTGGGTCATAATGTGACAAAGTTCAATTTTATCAGAGTTAGGTTTGCTTACTTAGAGGATTTTTCTTCAGTAGAAGTGGTTGTGTGTTTGATTCAAACTTGTAGTTTGATGGCTGGGGTCTTTCTAAACTTACAAAGAGATCTTTCCTTAATAAATAAGGTTTACACTATTTGGAATTATCCTCTATTTTCTATGTTTTAGGTTGTATTGGCTCCTGACCCTTTGGTGTTTGATGGTGTCTTTAGCCTGCAGGCCTTCTTGGTATTTGTTTTTGACTCGTTTTGCTATGGATGGACTCTTCAAGGGTGGTGGGTTGGTCTGTGTTAGGTGGTACCTTTCTTGGTTTGTTTAGTTTTTCTTGGTTAGTTTAGGACATTTACTATTGGTGGAGGTGCACCTCACTCTTGGAATGGTTTTACCTAGCTAGTTTTTTTCCCCGTTATGTGTTTGTTCTTTTTGATGAATTCTTGGGAACCTTGCCGGGTTATGTAATTTGTTCTTGAGAAAAGATGCAAGGAGGGTAGGAGGTGAGAGGAATATTAAGTTTTATAAGGATAAAGGTCCAACTAGGAGACATGGAGGAAGGTTTTCCCTTTTCTAAGAAGAAGAAAGTTCTACAATACATCATAAGTATGGTTCAAAAACATTGTTTGTAGGTTTTTTAGTGATGTTATCAGTAAGTTTTTAGGTTGTTTAATATTAGGGATTATGTTATAATCCTAAGATTTGTTTGTGTTTTTGAGTTATCTTTTTTTAGGGGCTTGTTTTTACCATGTTTCTTTTTTTGTGATGGCTCTTTTTCACAGGTCTATTTGTGAATTCCTTCAGGAATCTTACTTTATGAAGATATGGCTCCAGAGGTTTGGCTAAAAACCATTGATTTTTTTGTTTTAATTTGGCTCTCTTTGGAACCCCTGATAGCTCCTTTCACTTCTACCCCCCATTTTTATACACAAATGGAAGGGAGGGCCTCAGAAACCCCCACATGAGTTATTTACTCTAGTTAGGGGATCTGAACTTAACCCCCTTGTGGCTAGCTCTAGTTTCATTGTTTAAATGTGTGAGGAGATTTTTTTGATTTGGGTTTTCTCAAGACCCGTTGGTTTTCTTCTTATCTTATTTGGATGGTTCTTGATCCAATAAAAATATGTTTGTCGATACATGAGTCTACTCTTTTCAATTCCAGCTTGGTTTCTGCATCAACTAAAAATGGTTCTTATTTTATATCTTATTTTTAGCCAAGTTTTGTTTTGGTGGCTCTTTTGTTTCCCTATTTTATTGTTTCTCTGGTTCTTTGTTTAGCCTTCTATGGAATATATGGACCTCCTATTATATATAATATTGGGCTCCATGCCACTTATAAAAATTGGGTTCGTCTATAATTAGAACAAATCAAATAATGATAATTTTTTTTTTAAAAAGATTGTTTTAAAATGCTCAATAATATTATGAAAATAGAGCTTTGAATATTGAATTTTTATTTGGATATTTGAACATGGAAAATACTTAAATTTTAACTAATTAAAGTCTAGCTTATTACTTGTTTCAATTTTCAAATATCTGATAATTAGTGTAAGCTGAAATATTAGTACTCTTTCAAATAGTACAAATTATAGTATAGAAAAGATGTTTTTTAATAAATACAAGTGCAATGTGTGGAATTTATTCATGTATTAAAAAAACTATAAATAAACCATTTAATGAAAACTAGGGCTGATAATTGATGTGGTAATGAGGTGAGCACCATGAAAAGTAATGCAATTAATTACAAGTCCAAAACTACTAACACATACGTAATCGACCACATATGTCATAATGATTTTTATGGTGTAGAGTAGTCCCCTTATTCCTACTAGTGATTCATCCATAAAATATAAATCAAATGGGAAAGAAATAATGCATTCCTAATTGAGAGTCAAAGATAAACACGTCAAATATTTGATTTGGGATGTTGTATATACTTTATATTGAATTCAACCTATTCATAAGATTAATTTGGTAACAATTCACTTGTGTTTCATCTACCTAGTTAAATACTTCACATTGATTCCCTATTTAAAGAGTTATATTTTTTACAACATCACATCACCTTCATTTTATTCTAGTCTCTCACAATGTGATAACTAGCAATCGCCTTGAAGGTTCTAAGAAAGCTAGAGGACATGTATATTTTTGTATTACAATTATATATAGTATGTATTAGTATTTAATGTATCAATTATATAAAAATATTATATTATATGATATATAAATCATATGAATGGAAATGATCTCATAATTATTGAAAATGTTTACATAACACTTGTTGATTTTTTTTTAACTTGACCCAACATAAACATCACCATTGTTAGTTGGCTAATCAAAAACACTACAAAGTGAAATTTTTTAAGTATTTAAATTCTAGAGGAAATAAAAATTTGAATTATATAAATATATATAATAATAATTAAAAACCATAAAAATTAACAAAATTTCAATTCTATAATAAAAAATTTAAATAAGGATAAATATTTTCAACCAAAACAAAATCCTCGTGAAATTCAAATTCATCCTAACTAAAATATGATGCAAGATTGATTAGATGAATAAATAAAGACCAAACATATTGGAAGGATGAAAGAGACAATTCATGACTTATTAAAGTGACCGTAAATGTTGTTGTTTGTCGCTGCTTTTGAGGATTTTAACCCTACCATTTAATTTCCAAATAAAACCCCCATAACGAATCGTAAATTATACTAACCAACTAAATATAGGTCTCCCTCTATCCTTCCCATGATTTCATAATATCATAAAATCAAATATGTGTTGGCCAACATATAATGAAACTTGTGATGGAATGAAATAAGATCACTTTCATGATATGATATTTATATATATGTCTTGGACACGTGTTAGTGACATAATGTGACCATACCCTATCAACTACATCAATGTCAGACAAAAAGTCACAAATAATTAAAACCATTTTAGTGTGGCATGGAGGAAATGGGATGCATGGAGAGAGTGATGAGAAGAAAGGCAAATGATCATTGTATTTGCAGGTCGGTGGTATATATTGTTTTTTTTGCATTGGTACCTTATGTATTATTTATTTTAAATAGGTAGAGACAATTAGAAACAAATCATCAAAGACATAATTTGGTAGAGATGTGAATAAAAGAGTAGTGAGGCCATTAAAATCAACACATTCTCTATCCATGTAAAAGGGTAAATGTCTACATGAATATACTGACGATGTACTCCATTCAAATGTGCCTGACTTTCTCTGTGAGCACGTTATCATCCTCTAGTTCAACCTATTTTTTTATAAAGAGAGATTTAATAAGGTTTCACCATTTAAAGTCCTCACATATTATGCAAGTTTCAAGGGTTTTATAACTTGATATCCTCATTTTTTGGGCTGGGCATGTTTATATTAAAGATGTGGGAGCTAGGATACTATTTACTACAAGTTCATGAGCATAAACAATGTGAAGGGCACCACTGTTAAAAGTGGTTGGAAAGAACTATGTAAGAGTGAAGATTACATATAGATATCACCCCATAACTATCTTCTTTTGGTATGGTTTTTGTAGTTTCAAGGATGTTATGTTCTAGGGTTTCATAGCTCTACTATTTTTAGGATTTTATATCTAATGCTTTTTTATTTTGGTACAAATATTTTCAATGGGGTTTTTAATAGGGAATTATATTAAAGTGATCTTTATTTGTTGTCAAAAACACTATAATTCAAAAACTTTCCATCACTTTATAATGGCCAATGATACTCTAAGTCCCAAAAATAGTTACTTTTACTAGAAGAAAAGTAGTAACAATGGTACAGGTAATAAAATATCATGATATAATCCTTGCATCATTTTTCACATTTTTTTTAGGAATCAACCTAGTGCTGTAACCAATTAAGTTGGAAAATAATATATATTTTTTGGAACAAATTGAATGTGCAAATTTTAAATTACCTTAACATAATATAATGGTGTCATAATCATTCTGTTGCACCAAAGAATTGACCATGTCGACGGTGATGTAATTGGGTATGCTACTCCTCCTCTCGGTCCTCCTTCAACACTTTCTCAAAAAATAATTGAGCCAAGATGGTAAATGATGTAGAAAATGATGGACAATAATGTGATGATAGAATGAGGACAGCTGCATGCCAAATTTTCTAGATTGTTTTATGGAAACCTAGGAACTACCCTCTACAAAATCTCGTACACCATGTGTTAGAATTTGAAAAGTTTGAAAGGCATATTCCCTTTATTTTCATCTTGTGAAATAAATCTTAGGTATTTTCCCTAATATAATAAGCCTTTGGCTTAAATATAAGACATTGAATTTCACATTCCTTTAGCAGTTAAAATTTAAAATTTTCCTCATTAGATATATATCACATTCAATTCAACCCCTCATAAAGTAGACCAAACTTGTTTTCACAAAGGTTTAGTTGGTAATTTTTACGTCAATGACAAAACCATTATAGACTTTATTTATCCAGTCAAATCCACTACTCACTTTCAACACTTCTTGTTACATTACAATCACTTTTCATATGTTATAGACAACAAGGTAATATTTATGTTAAAAGTCCACCATAGATCAAGAACGTATATATCAAAAAAGATGGTACGTCTATTAGCCATGAAATTCAATTTTAATACTACATACGTAACTGACCAATAATGGACTCACTCTTATTCATGACCACCAACAGTTTTGAAATGGCTGTCTCCATAGTGGTATTCTTTAGAAATCCAATTTATCCATAAAATCTGTGCCATTTAGACATCTACATCTGCCTAGATGCATATATTATTTAGGGCCAAGATCCATGTAATTTAGACAAGCAACGTGAGAGAGGGAAATATGCAACAACATTGTGTTATGGATAAGCCTTCATTTACAACAACTATGGGGTAAATAAACCTCTGTTTATTTGAGTTCATTTTTGTTGATCAGAATTGTGGCCTATGGTTGAGGAGTGGGAGCTATTGCTATGAACTTGGTGAGGTTTTTTTGGTAAGCAAGTTCAATGTCACGATCAATATTACAAGAGCAAATATGAGTGAAGGTGATGGGCTCTTCCATCATGCACTGCTACATCTTCTCCAACTTGAGTTGATACATGATCCCCTTTTACGACAAATTCTGAAATGTTACAATCAAGAATCTGTCATTGTTGGAGTTAACCACCCCATGATGATCCACACTCTTGAAGTTGTCATTGTTTAGAGACTACTCAAAATGATGATGAACACAAAATTATAACAATAAGATAGAAACTAAATATAAATGATTAGAGGTACTATTGAATACTCACATGCATATGATCACCAAGATTGAAGTAAAACAGTCCCTCAATGAGCTTGATGGTGATCTAGGTTAACTGGAGCAACCAAAACCACATCCACTTCATTTTCAAAGGCAATCAACCTCCAATCTGGTTGATTAGTTTGAGTGGGATTCTGATCAGTAGGAACTTACAAATTTAAATTTGTTTGAACAGTCATTACCTCCATAATAGTTATCCCAAACTGCCACTATAAGCACAAGGTCATGTAACATATTTAGATCATGTCATAATTTAGAAACCATGCCATATTAGCAGGATGTCAACAGAGAAGGGTGATGGAAAAAGGTTGTTGACTTTTCAATTGAGTTGAATAAAAGGTGGGTCAGGGTTGTTAATGCATGAATGTATGTCATTTGTGTATGTCGGTTAAGCTCGTTCTATAAAGGTTACTTGATTTAGATTAATCACAGCATGCTAGAATCTAAAAACTATGCCATGTTAGTAGGTTGTTAATAGAAAAGGGTGATGCAAAAAGGTTGTTAACTTTTTGACTGAGTTGAATAAATGGTGGGCCATAATTGCTAATGCTAACACACACTTAATTTGTGTGTAATGGTTAAGCTCGATCTATAGAGGATATATACTTTAGATTGATTTCAAATTGACTTCAAATTTTTATAAGAATATAATTTTTGTAGTGCTTCACTTTTCTTTTAAACACCCACCTGGTTATATTATTTTATTCATTCTTTACACAACTACATCCACAATCATATGGTCAACATGGACCGCTTCCTTGTTTGGAATAAAATTATAGCATAGGCTTTAAGCCACACAACCTTTTCAATATTTTTGAAAACATTTACTTATGAGTTATACTTTATCAACTTATAACTATCCTACTTACATGCACTAAATATTTTTCTTTCAAGGTAATGGAGATGGTACGTAGGTAAGGACGAAATATATATGAATATATCCAGTTCAAAATCTTTTTGGTTTATGTTCTTTTTTAATGTGTTTAACTAAAGGGCATTTACTTTTTGAAAAATGATAATTTAAATATAAATAATGTAAATAGTCTCAACACAACTAACCAACATATGATTCCTACCCCTTCTAACAAATTCTCTTTTAAAAATAGTTGTTGAAAAAAAATTAATAAATAGTGGATATGCCACACCAATATAATTTTAGACTAGCATATGCTTACAAAGAGCTCTTGCCTTAATAAATAAGGTTCACACTATTTATAGTCATCCTCTATTTTCCAAGTTTTTGGTTGTATTGGCCCCTAACCCTTCGGTGTTTAATGGTGGGTTTAGCCTGCAGGTCTTCTTGGTATTTGTTTTGGAATATTTTTGCTATGGATGGACTCTTCAAAGGTGGTGGGTTGTTCTGTATTGGGTGGTACCTTTCTTGGTTTGTTTAGTTTTTCTTGGTTAGTTTAGGACATTTACTATTGGTGGAGGGTCACCAACTCTTGGAATGGTTTTTCCTAGCTAGTTTTTTGCCTCGTTAGGTGTTTGTTCTTTTTGATGAATTCTTGGGAACCTTATCAAGTTATGTAATTTGTTCTTAAGAAAAGATGCAAGGAGGGTAGGATGTGAGAGGCATATTAAGTTTTAGAAGGAGAAAGGTCCAACTAGGAGACATGGAGGAAGGTTTCCCCTTTTCTAAGAAGAAGAAATGTCTATAATACATCATAAGTATGGTTTAGCACTTTGTTTGTAGGTTTTTTTGTGATGTTAATAGTAAGTTTTTAGGTTGTATAATCTTAGGCGATTATGTTATAATGCCAAGATTTCTTTGTGTTTTCAAGTTCTTCTTTTTTAGGGGCTTGTTTTTACCACGTCTCTTTTTTGTGATGGCTCTTTTTCACATATCTATTTGTTCAAGAATCCTACTTTATGAAGATATGGCTCCAGAGGTTTGGCTAAAAACCATTGATTTTTTTGTTGCAATTTGGCTCCTTTTGGAACCCCTGATAGCTCTTTGCACTTCTACTCCCCATTTTTATACTCAAATGGAAGGGAGGGCCTCAGAAACTCCCACATGAGTTGTTTAGTCTAGTTAGGGGATCTAACCTTAACCCCTTTGTGGCTAGCTCTACTTTCATTGTTTAAACATGTGAGGAGATTTTTTTGATTTGGGTTTTCTCAAGACCCATTGGTTTTCTTCTTCTCTTATTTGTATGGTTATTGATCTAATCAAAATATGTTTGTCGATACATGAGTCTACTCTTTTCAAGTCTAGCCCGGTTTCTGCATCAACTAAAAATGGTTCTTTTTTTATATCTTATTTTTAGCTAAGTTTTGAGTCGGTGGCTCTTTTGTTTTCCCATTTTATTATTTCTCTAGTTCTTTGTTTAGCCTTCTAGGGAATATATGGACCTCCTATTATATCTAAGATTGGGCTCCATGCCACTTATTAAAATTGGGTTCCTCTATAATCAGAACAAATTAAATAATGATAAATTAAAAAAAAGATTGTTTAAAAATGCTGAATAATATTATGAAAATAGAGGTTTGAATATTGAATTTTTATTTGCATATTTGAAAATGGAGAATACTTAAATTGTGACTAATTAAAGACTAGCTTATTACTTGTGTCAATTTTCAAATATTTGATAACCAATGTAAGTTGAACTATTAGTACTCTTTCAAATAGTACATATTGTAGCATAGAAAAGATGTTTTCTATTAAATACAAGTGAAATGTGTCGAAACCATTAATTTATAAATAAAATTATAAAGAAACCATTTAATGCAAACTAGGCATCATATTGATGTGGTAATAAAGTGAGCACCATGAAAAGTAATGTAATTAATTACAAGTCCAAAACTACTCACACATACGTAATTGACCCACATATATCATAATAATTTTGATGGTGCAGAGTACTTCCATTATTCCTACTAGTTATTCACCCATAAAATATAAATCAAATGGGAAAGAATTAATGTATCCCTAATTGAGAGTCAAAGATAAACATGTCAAAAATTTGATTTGGGATGTTGTATATACTTTAGATTGAATTCAGCCTATTCATAAGATTAATTTGGTAACAATTCACTTGTGTTTCATCTACCTAGTTAAATACTTCACATTGATTCCCTATTTAAATAGTTCTTCTTTTTACAACATCACATCACCTTCATTTTATTCTGGTCTCTCACAATGTGATAACTAGCAATTGCCCAAAAGGTTGAATGAAAGCTATAGGAATTATATATTTTTGTATTATAATTATATATAGTATGTGTTAGTATTTAATATATAAATTATATAAAAATATTATCTTATATAATATATAAATCATATGAATGGAAATGATCTCATAATTATTGAACTGTTTACATAACACTTGTTGATTTTTTTTAACTTGACCCAACATAAACATCACCATTGTTAGTTGGCTAATCAAAAACCCTACAAAGAGGAATTTTTTAAGTATTTAAATTATAGAGGAAATAAAAATTCAAATTATATAAATATATATAAGAATAATTAAAAACCATAACAATTAACAAAATTTCAATTCTATAATTAAAAAATTTAAATAAGGATAAATATTTTCAACCAAAACAAAATCCTCATGAAATTCAAATGCATCCTAACTAAAATATGATGGGAGATGATTAAGTTAATAAATAAGGACCAAATGTGTTGGAAGGATGAAAGAGAAAATTCATGACATATCAAAGTGACAGTAAATGTTGTTGTTTGTCGCTGCTTTTCAGGGTTTTAACCCTGCCATTTAATTTTTAAATAAAGTCGCCATAACCAATCATAAATTATACTAACCAATTAAATATAGGTCTCCCTCAAACCTTCCCATCATTTCATAATATCATAAAATAAAATATGTGTTTGCCAACATATAATGAAACATGTGACGGAATGAAATAAGATCGCTTTCACGATATATATATATATATATATATATATATATATATATATATATATATATATATATATATATATATATATATATGTCTTGACCACGTGTTAGTGACATAATGTGACCATGCCCTATCAACTAAGTCAATGTCAGAAATAAATTCACATGTAAATAAAACCATTCAAGTGTGGCATGGAGGAAATGGAATGCATGGAGAGAGTGAGAAAAGGCAAGGCAAATGCTCATTATATTTACAGGTCAGTGGTATATATTGTTTTTATGCACTGGCACCTTACATATTTTTTATTTTGCATAGGTAGAGACAATTAAAAACAAATCATCAAAGACATAATGTGGTAGAGAATGCAACAAAAGAGTAGTGAGGCCACTAAAATCAAGGCATTCTCTATCCATGAGGAAAGGTAAATGTCTACATGAATTTGCTGACCATGTACTCCATTTAGATGATCCTGACTTCCTGTGTGAGCATGTTATCATCCTCTAGTTGAACCTAATTTTTTATTAAGAGAGATTTAATAAGGTTTGACCATTTAAATTCCTCACATATTATGCAAATTTGTAAGGATTTTACAGCTTGATATCCTCATTTTTTGGGCTGGGCATGTTGATATTAAAGATGTGGGCATTGGAATACTATTTGGTACAAGTTCATGAGCATAAACAATGTGAAGGGCACCACTGTTAACAATGGTTGCAAAGCACTATGTAAGAGTGAAGATTACATATAGATATCACCCCATAACTACCTTTTTATGGTATATTTTTTGTATTTCAAGGATGTTATGTTTTAGGGTTTCAAAGCTTTATTATTGTTAGGATTTTATATCTAATGCTTTTTTATTTTGGTACAAATCTTTTCTATGGGGTTTTTAATTGTGCATTATATTGAAGTGATATTTATTTGGCATCAAAACCACTATAATTTTAAAACTTGCCATCACTTTATGATGGCCAATGATACTCTAAGTCCCAAAAATAGTTACCTCTACCAGAAGAAAAGTAGTAATAAAATATCATGATATAATCCTTGCATCATTTTTCACATTTTTTTTAGGAATCAACCTAGTGCTGTAACCAATTAAGTTAGAAAATAATATAGATTTTGTGGAACAAATTGAATGTAAAAATTTTAAGTTACCTTAACATAATATAATGTTGTCATAATCATTCTGTTGCACCAAAACATTGACCATGTCGGTGGTGATGTAATTGGGTATGGTACTCCTCCTCTATGTGCTCCTTCAACACTTTCTCAAAAAATAATTCAGCCAAGATGGTAAATGAGGTAGAAACTGATGGACGATAATGTGATCATAGAATGAGGACAATTGCATGCGAAATTTTCTAGATTGTTTTACGAAAACCTAGCAACTACCCTCTACAAAATCTCATACACCATGTGTTAGAATTTGAAAAGTTTGAAAGGCATATTCCATTTCTTTTCATCTTGTGAGATGAATCTTAGATATTTTCCCCACTATAATAATCCTTTGGCTTAAATATAAGACTTTGAATTGCACCTTCCTTTAGCGGTTTAAAATTTAAAATTTTCCTCATTAGATATATATCACAATCAATTCAACCCCTCATAAAGTAGACCAAACTTATATTCACAAAGCTTTAGTTGCTACTTTTTAAGTCAATGACAAAACCATTATAGACTTTATTTATCCATTCAAATCCACTACTCTCTTTCAACACTTCTTGTTACATTAGAATCACTTGTTCATATGTTATACACAACAAGGTAATATTTATGTTAAAAGTCCACCATAGATCAAGAACATATATATCAAAGAAGCTGGTAGGTCTATAAGCCATGGAATTCAAGTTAACTACTACATACGTAATCGAACAACAATGGACTCACTCTTATTCTTGACCAATAAAAGTTTTGAAATGGCTATCTCCATAGTGGTATTCTTTAGGAATCCAATTTTTCCATAAAATTTGTGCCATTTAGAAATCTACATCTGCGTAGATGCATATATTCTTTAGGGCCAAGATCTGTGCCATTTAGACAGGCAACATGAGCAAGGGAAATATGCAACAACGTTGTGTTATAGATAAGCCTACATTTAAAACAACTATAGGGTAAATAAACCTCTGTCTATTTGAGTTTGTTTTTGTTGATCAGAATCATGGCTTGTGTTTGAGGAGTGGGAGTTATTGCTAAAAACTTGGTGAAGTTTTTTTGGTAATCGAGTTCAATGTCACGACCAATCTTACAAGAGTAAATTTGCGTGAAGGTGATGTGTTCTTCTATCATGCACTGCTACATCTTCTCCAACTTGAGTTGATACATGATCCCCTTTTATGACAGATTTTTGAAATGTCACAATCGAGAATCTGTCGCTATTGGAGTTAACCACCCCGTGATGATCCACACTCTTGAAGTTGTCATTATTCAGAGGCTACTCAAAATGATGATGAACACAAAATTATAACTGTAAGATAGAAACTAAATATAAATGATTACATGTTTTAGTGAATACTCACATGCATATGATCACCAAGATTGACGTAAAATAGTCCCTCGATGAGCTTGATGGTGATCTAGGTTAACTGGAGTAGCCAAACCCACATCCACTTCATTTTCAAATGCAAATAACCTCTAATCTGATTGATTAGTTTGAGTAGGATTCTGATATGTAGGAATTTAAAAATTCAAATTTGTTTGAATAGTCAGTGCCTCCATAATAGTTCTCCCAAACTGCCAATATAACAACAAGGTCATGTAACATCTTTAGATCATGTCATAATGTAGAAACCATGCCATGTTAGTAGGATGTCAATGAAGAAGGGTGATGGAAAAAGGTTTTTGACTTTTCAATTGAATTGAATAAATGGTGGGTCGGGGTTGTTAACACATACACGTATGTAATTTGTGTATGTTTGTTAAGCTCATTCTATAAAGTTTACATGATTTAGATTGATCAGAGCATGATAGAATCTACAAACTATGCCATGTTAGTAGGTTGTTAATAGAAAAAGGGTGATGAAAAAAGGTTGTTAACTTTTTGACTGAGTTGAATAAATGGTGGGCCATAGTTTCTAATGCTAACACACACTTTATTTGTGTGTAATGGTTAAGCTCGATCTATAGAGGCTTTATACTTTAGATTGAATTCAAATTGACTTCAAATTTTTATAAGAATATAATTTTTGTAGTGCTTCACTTTTATTTTAAACACCTTCCAAATTATATTGTTTTATTCATTCTTTACACAACTGCCTCCACAAGCATATGGTCAACATGGAATGCTTCCTTGTTTGGAAAAAAATTATAGCATAAGCTATAGATACACAAGTTTTTGAATATTTTGGAAAAAAATTACTTATGAGTTATATTTAATCAACTTATAACTATCCAACTTACATGCACTAAATTTTTTTTTTTCAAGTTAATGGAGATGGTACGTAGGTAAGGACAAAATGTATATCAATATATGCAGTTCCAAATCTTTTTGGTTTATGTTATTTTTTAATGTGTTTAACTAAAGGGAAATTACTTTTTTGAAAAATGATAATTTAAATATAAATAATGTAAATAGTCTCAACACAACTAACCAACATATCATTCATACCCCTTCTAACAAATTCTCTTTTAAAAATAGTTGTTGAAAAAAAATTAATAAATAGTGGATATGCCACACCAATATAATTGTAGACCAGCATATGTTTAGAAACGGATCTTACCTTAATAAATAAGGTTTACACTATTTTGAATAATTTTAGATTTTCCTTGTTTTAGGTTGTATTGGCTCCTGACCCTTCACTATTTGATGGTGGGTTTAGCCTGCAGGTCTTCTTGGTATTTGTTTTGGACTCTTTTTGCTATGGATGGACTCTTCAAGGGTGGTGGATTTGTATGTGTTTGGTGGTACCTTTCTTAGTTTGTTTAGTTTTTCTTGGTTAGTTTAGGACATTTACTATTGGTGGAGGCTCACCTCACTCTTGGAATGGGTTTTCCTAGCTAGTTCTTTTCCCCATTATGTGTTTGTTCTTTTTGATGAATTCTTGGGAACCTTGTCGGGTTATGTAATTTGTTCTTGAGTAAATATGCAAGGAGGGTAGGAGGTGAGAGGCATATTAAGTTTTAGAAGGAGAAAGGTCCAACTAGGAGACATGGCGGAAGGTTTCCCCTTTTCTAAGAAGAAGAAAGTTCTATAATACATCATAAGTATGGTTCAACACTTTGTTTGTAGGTTTTTTAGTGATTTTAATGGTATGTTTTTAGGTTGTATGATATTAGGGGATTATGTTATAATCCCAACATTTGTTTGTGTTTTCAAGTTCTCTTTTTTTAGGAGCTTGTTTTTACCATGTTTCTTTTTTGTGAGGGCTCTTTTTCACATGTCTATATGTGAATTCCTTTAGGAATCCTACTTTATGAAGATATGGCTCTAGAGGTTTGGTTAAAAAACATTGGTTTTTTTTTGTTGCAATTTGGCTCCCTTTGGAACCCCTGATAGCTCTTTGCACGTCTACCCCCCATTTTTATACTCAAATGGAAGGAAGGGCCTCTGAAACCTCCACATGAGTTGTTTACTCTAGTTAGGGGATCTGACCTTAACCCCCTTGTGGCTATCTCTAGTTTCATTGTTTAAACATGTGAGGAGATTTTTTTGATTTGGGTTTTCTCAAGACCCATTGGTTTGCTTCTTCTCTTATTTGGATGGTTCTTGATCTAATCAAAATATGTTTGTCAATACATGATTCTATTCTTTTCAAGTCTAGCCTAGTTTCTGCATAAACTAAAAATTGTTCTTATTTTAAATCTTATTTTTATCTAAGTTTTGAGTTGGTGGCTCTTTTGTTTCCTTATTTTATTGTTTCTCTGGTTCTTTGTTTAACCTTCTATGGAATATATGGACCTCCTATTATATCTAATATTGGTCTCCATGCCACTTATCGAAATTGAGTTCATCTATTATCAGAACAAATCAAATAAGGATAATTTTTTTTAAATATTGTTTTAAAATGCTCAATAATATTATGAAAATAGAGGTTTGAATATTGAATTTTTATTTGCATATTTGAACATGGACAATACTTAAATTGTAACTAATTAAAGTCTAGCTTATTACTTTTTTCACTTTTCAAATATCTAATAACCAGTGTAAGCTAAAATATTAGTACTCTTTCAAATAGTATAGATTGTAGCATAGAAAAGATGTTTTTTATTAAATACAAGTGCAATTTGTGGAACCCTTTCATTTCTAAATAAAACTATAAAGAAACCATTTAATGCAAGCTAGGGATAATATTGATGAGGTAATGAGGTGAGTATCATGAAAAGTAATGTAATTAATTACAAGTCCAAAACTACTCACACATACGTAATTGACCACATATGTCATAATGGTTTTGATGGTGCAGAGTAGTCCCATTATTCCTACTAGTTATTCACCCATAAAATATAAATCAAATGGGAAAGAATTAATGTATCCCTAATTGAGAGTCAAAGATAAACATGTCAAAAATTTGATTTGGGATGTTGTATATACTTTAGGTTGAATTTAGCCTATTCATAAGATTAATTTGGTAACAATTCACTTGTGTTCCATCTATAAAGTTAAATACTTCACATTGATTCTACATTTAAAGAGTTCTAGCTTTTACAACATCACATCACCTTCATTTTATTCTGGTCTCTCATAATGTGATAACTAGCAATTGCCCTGAAGGTGTAAAGAAAGCTAGAGGAATTATATATTTTTGTATTACAATTATATATAGTATGTATTAGTATTTAATGTATCAATTATATAAAAATGTTATCTTATATAATATATAAATCAATAGAATGGCATTGATCTCATAATTGTTGAACTATTTACATAACACTTGTTGATTTTTTTTAACTTGACCCAACATAAACATCACCATTATTAGTTGCCTAATCAAAAAAACTACAAAGAGAAATTTATTAAGTATTTAAATTCTAGAGGTAATGAAAGTTCAAACTATATAAATATATATAAGAATAATTAAAAACCATAACAATTAACAAAATTTCAATTCTATAATAAAAAAATTTAAATAAGGATAAATATTTTCAACCAAAACAAAATCCTCATGAAATTCAAATGCATCCTAACTAAAATATGATGGGAGATTGATTAGATGAATAAATAAAGACCAAACATATTGGAAGGATGAAAGAGAAAATTCATGACTTAACAAAGTGACAGTAAATGTTGTTGCTTGTCACTCCTTTTGAGGATTTTAACCTTGCCATTTAATTTCCAAATAAAACCCCCATAGCCAGTCATAAATTATACTAACCAATTAAATACAGGTCTCCCTCAATCTATCCCATCATTTCATGATATCATAAAATCAAATATGTGTTGGGCAACATATAATGAAACTTGGGATGGAATGAAATAAGATCACTTTTATGATATATATATATGTCCTGGCCATGTGTTAGTGACATAATGTGACCATGCCCTATCAACTAAGTCAATGTTAGATAAAAATTCACACATAAATAAAACCATTTGAGTGTGGCATGGAGGAAATGGGATGGATGGAGAGAGTGAGAAGAGGTAAGGCAAATGCTCATTGTATTTGTAGGTCGGTGGTATATATAGTTTTTATGCATTGGCACCTAACATATTTTTTATTTTGGATAGGTAGAGACAATTAAAAACAAACAATCAAAGACATAATGTGGTAGAGAAGCCAATAAAAGAGTAGTGAGGTCATTAAAATCCAGGCATTCTCTATCCATGCAAAAGGGTAAGCGTCTACATGAATTTGTTGACCATGTACTCCATTCAGATGTGCCTGACTTCGTATGTGAGTACGTTATCATCCTCTAGTTGAATCTATTTTCATATAAATGGAGATTTAATAAGGTTTCACCATTTAAAGTCCTCACATATTATGCAAAGTTTCAAGGGTTTTATAGCTTGATATCCTCATTTTTTGGGCTGGTCATGTTGATATTAAAGATGTGGGAGCTGGGATACTATTTACTACAAGTTCATGAGCATAAACAATGTGAAGGGCACCACTGTTAAAAGTGGTTGGAAAGAACTATGTAAGAGTGAAGATTACATATAGATATCACCCCATAACTATCTTGTTTTGGTATGGTTTTTGTATTTTCAAGGATGTTATGTTCTAGGGTTTCATAGCTCTATTGTTTTTAGGATTTTATATCTAATGCTTTTTTATTTTGGTACAAATATTTTCAATGGGGTTTTTAATAGGGAATTTTATAAAAGTGATCTTTATTTGTTGTCAAAAAAACTATAATTCGAAAACTTTCCATCACTTTATAATGGCCAATGATACTCTAAGTCCCAAAAATGGCTACTTCTACTAGAAGAAAAGTAGTAACAATTGTACAAGTAATAAAATATCATGATATAATCCTTGCATCATTTTTCACATTTTTTTAAGGAATCAACCTAGTGCTGTAACCAATTAAATTGGAAAATAATATAGATTTCATGGAACAAATTGAATGTGAATTATTTAAATTACCTTAACATAATATAATGGCGTCATAATCATTCTGTTGCACCAAAACGTTGAACATGTTGGTGGTGATGTAATTGGGTATGGTACTCCTCCTCTATGTGCTCCTTCAACACTTTCTCAAAAAATAATTAAGCGAAGATGGTAAATGAGGTAAAAACCGATGGACCATAATGTGATGATAAAATGAGGACAACTGCATGCCAAATTTTATAGATTGTTTTATAGAAACCTAGGAACTACCCTCTACAAAATCTTGTACACCATGTCTTAGAATTTGAAAAGTTTGAAAGGCATATTCCATTTCTTTTCATCTTGTGAGATGAATCTTAGATATTTTCCCCACTATAATAAGCCTTTGGCTTAAATATAAGACATTTAATTTCAACTTCCTTTAGCGGTTTAAAATTTAGAATTTTCCTCATTAGATATATATCATAGTCAATTCAACCCCTCATAAAGTAGACCAAACTTATTTTCACAAAGGTTTAGTTGGTACTTTTTAAGTAAATGACGAAACCATTATAGACTTTATTTATCCATTCAAATCCACTACTCTCTTTCAACACTTCTTGTTACATTAGAATCACTTGTTCATATGTTATACACAACAAGGTAATATTTATGTTAAAAGTCCACCATAGAGCAAGAACATATATATCAAAGAAGCTGGTAGGTCTATTAGCCATGAAATTCAAGTTTACTACTACATACGTAACCCACCAATAATGGACTCACTCTTATTCTTGACCACCAACAGTTTTGAAAAGGCTGTCTCCATAGTGGCATTCTTTAGGAATCCAATTTATCAATAAAATCCGTGCCATTTAGACATCTACACTCAGGATATCTACATCTGCGCAGATCCATATATTCTTTAGGGCCAAGATCCGTGCCATTTAGACAAGCAACGTGAGAGAGGGAAATATGCAACAACGTTGTGTTATGGATAAGCCTACATTTACAACAACTATGGGGTAAATAAACCTCCGTTTATTTCAGTTTGTTTCCGTTGATCAGAATCGCGGCTTGGGGTTGAGGAGTGGGAACTATTGCTACGAACTTGGTGAGCTTTTTGTGGTAAGCGAGTTCAATGTCACGACCAATCTTACAAGAGTAAATCTGAGTGAAGGTGATGGGTTCTTCCATCATGCACTGCTACATCTTCTCCAACTTGAGCTGATACACGATCCCGTTTTATGACAGATTTTGAAATGTTACAATCGAGAATCTGTCGCTGTTGGAGTTACCCACCTCGTGATGATCCACACTGTTGAAGTTGTCATTGTTCAGAGACTACTCAAAATGTTGATGAACACAAAATTATAACTGTAAGATAGAAACTAGATATAAATGATTACAGGTACTAGTGAATACTCACATTCATATGATCACCAAGATTGACGTAAAACAGTCCCTCGATGAGCTTGATGGTGATCTCGGTTAACTGGAGCAGCCAAAACCACGTCCACTTCATTTGCAAAGGCAAACAACCTCCAATCTGATTGATTAGTTTGAGTGGGATTCTGATCAGTAGGAATTTAATAATTCAAATTTGTTTGAACAGTCAATGCCTCCATAATAGTTCTCCCAAACTACCACTATAACCACAAGGTCATGCAACATCTTCAGATCATGTCATAATGTAGAAATCATGCCATGTTAGCAGGATGTCAACGGAGAAGGGTGATGGAAAAAGGTTGTTGACTTTTCAATTGATTTGAATAAATCGTGGGTCATGGTTGTTAACGCATGCACTTATGTAATTTGTGTATGTTGGTTAAGCTCATTCTATAAAGGTTACATGATTTAGATTGATCAGAGCATGTTAGAATGTACGAACTAAGCTATGTTAGTAGTTTGTTAATAGAAAAGGGTGATGAAAAAATGTTAACTTTTCGACTGAGTTGAATAAATGGTGGGCCACAGTTGCTAATGGTAACACACACTTAATTTGTGTGTAATTGTTAAGCTCGATCTATAAAAGCTTTATACTTTAAATTGACTTCAAATTTTTATAAGAATATAATTTTTGTAGTGCTTCACTTTTCTTTTAAACACCCACCCAGTTATATTATTTTATTCATTCTTTACACAACTTCCTCCACAATCATATGGTCAACATGGTCAACATGGACCGCTTCCTTGTTTGGAAAAAAATTATAGCATAAGCTTATAGCTACACAAGTTTTGGAATATTTTGGAAAACATTTATTTATGAGTTATATTTTATCAACTTATAACTATCCTACTTACATGCGCTAAATATTTTTCTTTCAAGGTAATGTAGATGGTACTTAGGTAAGGACAAAATATATATCAATATATAGTTCAAAATCTTTTTGGTTTATGTTTTTGTTAATGTGTTTAACTAAAGGGAACTTACCTTTTGAAAAATAATAATTTAAATATAAATAATTATATAAATAATGTAAACAGTGTCAACACAACTAACCAACATATGATTCCTACCCCTTCTAACAAATTCTCTTTTAAAAATAGTTGAAAAAAATTTAATAAATAGTTGATATGCCACACCAATACAATTGTAGACCAGCATATGCTTCCTATCCCTTCTAACAAGTTCCCCTTCAAATGAAGTAGTTGAAAAAGATTTAATAAATAATGGATATGCCACACCAATACAATTGTGCACCAACATATTGTCTTTTATCCATAATAGACAGAGTTTTGAATTCTTACTTATTAGTTACCATTCGTAACTAAATATGGACATTTTATTGCGCCCTTAAATGGAACGTGCTTGTCTTTACAACCCTACACATAAAAGGAAGACTCGTCCCAACATCACTTCACCTTGTAGGCGACCAAACTACCAAAAGACCGAACCGTTAGACTTAAGTTATCCGTTCAAATCGTCTCCCGTCATTTAACATACTTGTTGCGATAGAATCACTTGTTCATACGCCGTACAAAACAAGGCAAGATTTATGTTAAAAGTCGTAAACAATTGCAGATCGATAACAGATATAGCAAAGAAGCTGATAGGTCTACTAGCCATGAAATTCAAGTCTACAACTACCTACGTAACCGACCAAGAAATGGTCTCACTCTTATTCTTGAGCACCAACAATTTAGAAGAAGGCCGTGTACGCAGTGCAATTATTCCTGCATACAATTCATCTATAAAATGCATATCCAATGAGAAAAATAATGGCGAATTTCAGTGATGGTAAAAAATGGAGGAGCAAAGGGATGGCATCTCCAGAGTGTCATTTATTTCGCGAAGTAATCGCCACAGTGTTAGAGTCCATAACGTCAGGGAAGATCAAAGTATGGATTGAAGGAGAATTACTCAAGCGCGGAGCCATTCTGTTTAGAGGATTCGACCTAAAGTCGGCAGATGTCTTCAATGGATTTGAAGCGCAGCCTTAGCACTGGTAAATAATTAAATAGTAATTTTACAGAAAACTTATGCTAAGTTTGTATATGTATTGTATTGTTTTATTGGAATAAAATAAGAATTATGTTATATTACGATGGAGACTATGAAATTTCCATAAAAAATATTCTTCTTCTGCGAGGTGGCTCCTCTTGAGGGTAGGGAAACGGCGGTGTTGAAGAGCCACCGAGTTGCTGCCCACTTGCAACACAACTTTTCGGAAGTCGTTCAACAACTTGACATGCATGGAATCCGTGATCAAAACTGAGCCCGTCACAGCCCGTCTAATGGCTTCAAGCTCGTCAGATAAGTGTCACTCAAAATTTGTCTCTCAAAATATCTTAGATATTATAAATTATTTGACAAGAAAGAAGTGTAATTTTATGATGAAAATGATGAAAGAGGGTTATAAAGAAAAACTACCCATCATAAAATAATAAAATATACATGTTCAATGTGGTATAGTGCTTCGCGTATTAATATTTGATACTAAAATTTGAATTTGTGACTTTTTAAAGGATATAAATTCAAGTCAAATTAAATATAATAGGGAGCACAGTTGCGTTTTTAGTGTAGATTGAGATTTCGTCATTAATGGATGAATTTGCTTTAATATCCAACACAACAAAATCATAATCACAAATGCGCATGGTGATATAAATTAGATTCTATAGAATCCTAATCGATGGCCCATGAATCACAGTGCGTAATAATCAGAGTGATATTTCAAAAGAAGAGAGGATAAACACTTTGTAAAATGCTATGACAGCGAAAAATTGTAGATCAAATTTCTCTTTATCCTCTTGGTACTCTGTAGCCGAAATTTGTTGCGCAAGAGTGATAAATTGGTGGACTTAATTTTAGGATTTAGTGCTAATGCAAAATTGTCTACCATGCATTCTATTGAATTCCCATTTATTGTGACTCTAGAATAAAGCTAGCTTACCAGATTTACTACTAAGACTTTCTTATTCTCTGTAATAGTTGATGCACTCTTGAAGAGCAAACACACCAACTGTAGCCATGATGATCCTTCCACTTCTTTATTTATAAGTTCTCTACCATTCTTCTTATTTGGTTCTACAATATTTTTATTTTGCATCACTTTATGGTAAATAATTGAATCATTTTCTCTCGACACAACAAAATTACAGATCTTCTCATCTATGAATGTAGGGTTTGTGTTTTACAAATATGTGCTTTTAAATTTTCATCATGATTATCATTTCCTTCATGGACACTTCTAAGTAATCGATGATAATTGTGCACATATATAAGCCTTTTTGTTACTCTACACTCTTCTATAATGATGATTATCTAATTTCACTGAGAATTAATTGAGGCCTCTTGGGCTTACCTACTAGATTCCTTACAATGGCTTCTCCTTTGATGCAAAATAATTCAATAAAATCATAATTGTCTGAGATGAGTGCCATTGATACAATGACTACTCATCCCCTTCCTTTCCAATAAAAGTTTATTGGTTGGTTTTAACCAATGTAAAAGACTATAATAATGCGTACAGTATGACATTCACTTCTACTTTATAATACTAATTACATAAATGTTTAGTTTAAGGTTACATGGAGGGCATTTTTGTAATTTTTTTCTACAGTCAACATACTAAAAAACCATTTTTGGATCCCTTTTAATAGGTTTCAAGGTGGAATTTTAGAATGGGTGTAATGGTGAGAAATTACAAGATCCCTTGCTTCATAAGCAAAGTAGCCATGGTTGTAAACGTATAAATAAGCTCAATAAGATTGTCAATGATGGAAAATTTAATAGAAAATTTGTAAATGCTATTTTTTGACACTATAATTATAGTTCTTGGCCCTGTCCATTTTGGCTTATATATAATTTTTAATCTCCTATAATTCATATTTTAATTGGTTATATCATTCACCTATTATAGTTAGTTAATCTAGTTGTTAATACAAAAATATAAAATGGGTTGTTGGTCTTCATGTACATTTATTCAATGTATTTTTAGTCCTCTTGGTTTAAGCCTTTTGTTTGTGGATAGAATTGGATTGGGGTTCTGAATCATAGCCTATGAATCCCATGATCTCATCCACCATAGGGAAAATTTTCCTTAAGGAAACCTTCTATAGCTTCTCACCCCCTAATAAAATGTGCTTTCAATGGATTTATGACATTTTTGACCTCCATATACATGGATTTCTCTAACAAAAAAGTAGTAGTGGTAAAGCAAAGACATCACAATAGTTTGATTTTTTAGTAAATTTTTTATTATGGGCTCAAACTCCTTAGGTAGGCTAGTATGGATTCGGTATTGAATCCCTATATCTATCCATGAAGTCTTCTTCTCAATATTTACCCATTGACAATGAATCTATATCCTCTAAATTTTGAATGGTAGGATAATAAAATTTATGTAATGTTTTGTCAAATTTGATGTGATTAAAATTTCTCATAACAAATGTCATAAATTTCACTCCTCTTTACTATGTGTTGTTGCTAATGTAAGATGAATGATGACTTTGTTGTTACTACACCAACATAATGTAAATAAGATTTTTTTAGATGAAAGCCATGAACACACCATCTTCATTATTTACATTAATCTCAATGTTTGTAGATGATTTTACCTCATAAAAGGTAACATGATTCTATTATAAAGATAATTAAGCATATGTTTTTCACCTAAATATTTGCACTAGTAAAAATTTTCTCCAGAATTTATAAATGGAGAAAAGTCTCTACATATTGATTGAGCATGTCTTTCATATTTTACTTTGAATAATTATTCCATTTGATAATGTATTTTTAAATGAACATGTGAACTTGATTTTCCATTTTTAGGATGGCTACCGAGATAGTGAATAATAAAGGACTCTTTATTTTGGGGTAAAATACTTTCTCAACACTGTGGATGCTTTCACAAGCATTAGTAGGGTCAAAATTAGAGTCGAGAATATCAAAAGAAATATGACATCCATTGCAGCCTAAATGTGAGTACAACCATAAAAAAATTTCATGTTTGTAGCCTCTTTTAGTTCAGTTTTTAGGGTTTATTCTGCATAAATTTTTTTTTAAGATTCAAACAACATGGTGCATAAAAAACATATATGCTTCAATAAAATAAAAAAATTGAAACTCTTTTTCCTCTCATGTGAATCTTAATTGTCTTACATAGAATGTCTAATATTGGAGTCTTGTTGGGGCTTCTTATTCTTCCTCATAATTTTTTTAATTTGGAGTCTTGCTAGGGGCTTCTTGGTCTTCCTTGTAATTTTAAAAACTTTATTCATTAGACTATCTAAATTTTTAGTTTTGTTTCAGAATACTCCAAGATTGAGAAAGACTATCAAAATTGAAATTTGTTAAGATAAACTTGGAGTCTTGTTCATAGCTTCTTGGTCTTCCTTATAATTTTAAAAACTTTATTCATTAGACTATCTAAATTTGTAGTTTTAGTTTTTTAGGATTACTCCAACATCGAGAAAGACCATTTAAATTGTATTTTTTTAAGATTCAAAAAATGTTATTTTATTTAACATATTTCTAAGGAATTAAAATTTTATAATATTATACTTCCTTTACTTTCTCCAATCAAAGTGCAAATAGTTTTACATCCCTTCATTGTGGAAGGGTTGGAGGAACAAACACCCTCTAACTTAAAGTTAAGACTAAATCTTCAAATTTGATCACTACATGGAATGCTCACAGACTCTCCTCGCAACTAAAATAAATTTAGGGTATTTCCATTTCAATATTTGACAATCTCATTTGCAAACCAGTGATCCTCATTAACCCCATATAAAGTACATTCAACACAAGAGAGACTAGATATAAACACAAGTCCCTAAAATACAAGAAAACTCATTTATCCTAATTTTTTAGATTCTTTAAATTAGAATTTCAAAAGTGTGAGCCATGAACAAACTAAAACCTATTTATCACTATGAAAGAGCAAGGATATAAAAAATGAAAAGATAATGGATAAATAAATCCTCTCACCAGAAAAATTTCTCTGTAACTGTAATATGATCCTCAATAACACCATACTACATAAAAATGTAAATGTAAGGCCAAGAATATATAACATAGACCCGTCATAAGTCTCAAATAAATTGAAATGAAAAAATAATAAATAATCCAAAGGGGGGAGTTCCCTTCCAAGGAAATATGAAGTTATTTTCATAGAAAATTAGAAGATTGGGATCATTTAAATAAATGGATGTTGTTTAAGAGGATACATTAAATCAATTATCTAGTAATTATTTTTATACAAAATACTAATCTCCTACAGGAAACTTATATGGCCAAATGTAAACTTAAATATAAAATAACTGATTGCAAAGCTATAAGTTTTGTATACAACTTTGATAGTTATTTATTATCTTTTTAAGAGTACAGTCTACGGAGTTATCATAGAGGAACACAATTTTTTGATGAATCTAAATTCCAAGGGATTAAATAAAATTGAAATACTATTATAACCAATTTCTTCTCTCTTATCAACCATATCCTTAAGATAATAATTTGATTACTTCTTTCTTTTCTTCCAAATCAAAGCCCTCATGATAATTTCATCATTATAGAGGATTTTAATTATATTCTCAAAAATAGTGAGAAAAGAGGATGGGGGTAAAAAATAGTAAATTCATGGACTCTGTATGAAATAACAACCTATGAAATGTTGAATCAAAATAATCCTCTCTTGGAAAAATAGAATAACTAGTTTTGGTTATATTTTAAAAGGATAGACAAGTTCCTAGCTTTTAATTGCTAGTTTAACAATGCTTCTTAGATGGATTATTATATTCCAAATTGTTTAGGGGACTGATAAATATATTGTAACTCTTGAACTAAAATAGGATTTCACCTCTTAAGAAAAATATGTTTGAGTTCATGTGCCTCAAATATCCTAATATCATAGATAAAGTGAGTTAAAATTTGCATGCATGAAATTGAAAGGTTATGCAATGATTTTATGGGATCATCTATAGAAAGAAAGATAGAGGAAATTTAAAGAGAAGATTAATTCATTGAAAAAGATGGAGAAGAATTTGAGGGAGAAATTTCTTCATATGGATTATGCACAAACTTTATATATAAGATTTTAAAATTTGAGGCAAAAATATCACAATATACAAGAGTATACCGATGAATTTTATAATTTTTCATACGATTGAATCATGATGAAACATAAGAGTATATGGCTATAGGGTAAGTAAATGGTTTGAAATTTTCTATTCAAAATGAATTAACCATGCATAAAATACTTAACATGGAGAAGTCTTATGAATTATATTTTAATTATAAGACAAATAAAATAGATAGAATTTTAGAAGGACATCTCCTAGTCCAAAAAGAGGTAGATCCCCTATAATAAGGGGACAATGTGGATTTAATACCACCAGAGGTGGCTCTAATGCCCATAAAAGTGAATCATCATGTGGTAAAAAAAGACAAGATGATAATAGGCAAGTGTTTCAATACCAATAAAGAGGAAGATGTTTTCAAAGAAGATGAGGTTGCAATGGTGCTAGAGGATAGTTTCTAAATAAACATAGATCATATGTCTATTATAGATGTGCATTAGAAGGGCACAGAACATTTGAGTGTACATACTATCAATTAAAAAAAATGAAGCAAGAAGATCAACCAAGTGTGAATCTATTTGAGGTTGAGATAGAAGAGAATAATACAAAAGTGGCATAAGTAGATATTTGAGATACTCTCATGATTAGAAGAACCATGATCACTCAAAAGAAGTAACAAGTGAAAAATAAAGGTGGTGATGCATAGCTATGACCAAATATTTTTTGAATGAGATGTACTTTAGGTCGAAAGTTATGAAAAGAATAATAGATTGTGGTAGTTGTGAAAATATGGTTTCTAAAGAAATGATCTAAAAAACAAATATATAATGTGAAAAGCATCCTATTCATTATCAAATTCATGGTTTAAGAAGGGGAATGAGGTTACATTAGATAAAAGGTTCTTAATCAACTTTTCTATAAGAAAAAGTTATAATGATGAAATATGGTCTGATGTTATTATGATGGACGCATGGCAAGTTTTATTTGAAAGTCCATGGTAATTTGATAGGAAAGTAATTTATGATGGAGAAAAGAACACATACACTTTTTGGAAAGGTGGTACAAAGGTAGTTTTGTTACCTCTTAAAGAGGAAGAGAAGACATAAAGCATTCTCTATACTAAATAATTTATCCAAGATATGAAT
>JARHVA010002907.1:2275000-2287711 GCA_037957365.1 Torreya grandis
CGTTGACACTAAAATATGGCCTGAGAGCAAAATCTTCCATGATGGAGGCCTGGGACCTGTTCCCCTAAAATGAAATGCCATGTGCCAAAGCAGTGTGATATTCAATTCCTCACACTATAATAGGAAAATAATTAGAGATCACTATTTATTTAGAGGCTATGAAGCAAGGCATGGTCATCTTGATATAAGTGAATATAAATTAGTCAGGCATGACCACCGGCATGAAACACACATTTCTTCTATTGTTGTTGGATCAGCTGTGATGGGAGTGAATATCTCTAGGTTTACCAATGGACCGCCATAGGGATGGCACCCCGTGCCAGATTGGCCATGTATAAGGCCCCCTAGGGAGCAAAAGGAGATGGTGATGATAGTGACATAACTACTGCTATGGAGAAGGATATGGCAGATGGCATGGATATACTCTCTTCATTCCTTGGAGGATTTTACTGACCATTACACGAGGATCCCCTTACCATCATAGCATTTAAGGCAATGGAGAAGGGCATATTTGTTTTGACTTCAGCTGGGAACTATGGTCCTATTATGTTTTGTATCAAAAACATAGTACCTTGGATAACCACTGTTAGTGCCAGTAGTATGGATAGACAATTCTCTAGGATTGTCATACTTGGCAACCTAGAGACCTACAAAGGCACCTCTTCTACTTATAAATCTAAAGCGGCAAGAAGATTTCCTTTGGTGTATCTATCTCTTAATGAAAGTTCCAGGTATAGCTTTTAGGGACTCTCCAATCCAACTTGGTGAAAGGTAAGATTGTGCTATGTGATGAAGAGGTTGATAATCCATATATTTTAGTGGTTTCAAACTCATACAATCAATTAGCATGGTGAAATAAACTAGGGAAGTTGGAGTGATTCGTGCTAATAATAAATACTCTAGAGCGCAGGAGCCTACACTAATCTATACTTATCTACTTGAAACTGGAGTGAGTTTTGCGGCTGGATTGAAAATCAAACCTTACATAAATAGCACCAGCAAGCCTACCACCATTCTAAAGCATGGAAAAGATTGAGGTTGGAGAGAGTTGAAGCTAAGGACCTCATAGGAATAATAGGAGGTATGTTGATGTGGTAACAACCAACGTATGTGTGAAAGTAGACAATGCATTGAAAAGAGCCAAGTAGCTATGTATTGAAGAAGGATGTAAATGATGAAATGCATTGTGAGATGGTAGCAATAACCATCGAGAAGTTGTATCAATGGTCATAAAATGGCATTCAATAATTAAGAGTTTTGTAGAGCTAAAAAGAGATCTATTATGCATCATAGATAGCAGTAGTTTAGATTAAAGGGGGAGTGTTGGAATTAATCACCAACTACTTATGTCTCCAACTACCTCAACATGCCTATAATTGGAGTTATACATGAGAGCCTGTATAGGCTAATCATTTGTCTACTTTAGGCATTAGTACATGATTCTTCAAGCTTGTGTGATCTTTGACATCGAGGATTGGCTCACCTACACTTTTGGGCTCTACCTATCATGGAGAAGATGGTCACGTGTCTTGAAAAATTCTACTATGAGCATGTAGATACCTACAAAGGTTGTGCCATAGAATCTAAAAAAATGTACTTGAGAGGTTCAAAGAGTTTAAAGCTCAGGTAGAGAACTTATCTGGGAAAAGAATCCAAGTTATGAGATCTGACTACAGAGGGGAGTACACTTCTAAAGAATTCTGTAACTTTTGCATTGAAGTAGGGATTAAGAGGGAGTTATGTGTCCCTTACAATCCTCAACAGAATGGTGTTACAGAATGGCAGAACATATCTATAGTAGAATCTACCAAAGCTTTGACAATGAGTTCTTCTCTATGAGAGAAGTTTGAGGTGAGATTCCTTGATAACGAGTTCTTCTCTGTGAGAGAAGTTCGAGGTGAAATCCCTCGATAACTAGTTCTTATCTGTGAGAGAAGTTCGAGGTGAAATCCCTTGATAACAAGTTCATCTTTGCAAGAGAAGTTTGAGGTGAAATTCCTTGATAATGAATTCTTCTCTGTGAGAGAAGTTCGAGGTGAAATACCTTGATAACAAGTTCTTATCTATGAGAGAAGTTCAAGGTGAAATCCCTTGATTCTACCCTCTAGAAGAACCATGGTGAATATCATGTAAATTGATGAAAACTTCTACATACTATATATTATTGTAGCCATTGTGGTTGACATCACGATGAGGTGATATGTCTTATGCAGCTAGAAGTATCCTCCCTAGCTAAGAGGGAGTGTTGATGTTGAAGGCGTAGTGTCAGGTTCCTTCTTCTAGCCCAACTTATTGTATTATTTAAGACATAATTTGTTTGGTGGAGGTTGACAGGGAAATTGAAGAGATGCATCTCTTTCCTCTCACTTGTATATATATAGAGTGATTTCTCATTGTTCAAAAAGAATAAGAAAGATAATTCATTGTAAAGAAGATTGTTATTCTTATTATTCAATATATAAGAGATATATTGTAGTTGGGTTTTTCCCTTCAAATTGGAGGGGTTTCCCAGGGTATATTTTTGTGTTTATTGTTCATTGTGTTGCATTTTCTAATTGTTTCAAATATGATCATAAAAAACTAACACCTTTTACTTCTAACAAATTTCCCATATATATATATATATATATATATATATATATATATATATAGTCGAGAAAATTTTACAAAAATAGGGGATACTCAGACTTTGAATGTTTTTGTCACATCTAATGAAATTGTACACCAACTTTACTCATTACTTTGAACATTCAGAATTCCATAATGAACCTACTTTTGAACTGATGTTCTTTTATTACTATTCGTGAATATCAACGTTTTATTGCACCATAAATAAAAACTGTATGTCTTTACAACTTTACATGAAGACTCATCCCTCATTTTAATCTTTAACTGCCATCAATGTTGATTTGTAAAAGCCCCAAAAGAGTGCCTTTAGTATGTCACCTTGTAATAAACATAAGACTTTTAATTTCATGATGATATAGAGGTTTGGAATTTAGAATTTACCTCATTTGATGTGCACGGGAATCAATTTGCCCCCGTCCCCCCAAAATAAAGGGGAAGAAACTCGTTATCACAAAGATTTAATAGATAGTGTCGCTTTACCGTGTTCCCTTCACTGGTGTACGCGTTAGACTTTGTAAGCAAAAGACTAAACTAATATATACTAATAAATTATCCATTCAAATCCACTCCCCTCTTTCAAGACTGGTGGTTGGGTTAGAATCAATTGTTCATACGCCGTGCATAACAAGGCAAGAATTATGTTAAATGTCGGCCCCCATCACAGATCGTTCAATGAAGCTGGTTGGTCTATTACCCATGAAATTCAACTACTTAAACATACGTACCCAACCAAACAATGGACTCGCACTTATTCTTGACGACCAACAATTTCAAAAAAGGCCGTCTCCGCAGTTCTACTATTCATGTATCCAATTCATCTGTAAAATCTATCTCCAATGAGCAATTTTATATTCTGATCTTGAGCTTCCATTATATTGTAAGAGTCAAATCAATAATAATAATGGATAATTTCATACAGTGTAAAATTGAGAAGCAAAATCGTATTTATCATATTGTTTATTAGAATAAAATAAGACCTGTGTTATATCGTGTTATACCCAGAGGGTGGCTAGACAGCATGGGTGAAAAGTCACAATCACTATCCACATGCAACATAACTCTACTTTGCAAGAGTTGGCAATCTCATTTGTAAATACTTTTGTTTTTTCTTAGAATTCCATCATGTTAGTTATTGAGTGTATTGAATTAGTGCATGACTTACAGGGTCAAAGATGGAGGTGGGAAGTTACAGTGGATGGAAGATGGGAGTGCAAACATAATCGTAAGGGCAATCCTTGCTAGCAGATATTTTGAAGGTTACGGAAATCATAAAGTGTGGTTTTATTATACTCATGTGGCTATATAAACGCTGAAGCGAGATTGAACAGATTAATATGTGCAAATGGGTCTACCATTCTGAGCAGAGTAATGGAGGAGAACAAAAGAATGAGGAATGAGGAAAGTGCAGACGAGATGTGTTGTTTATTGATAACTTCTGTAATGCATGAATGAAGGCCTTGAAACCCGTACATGCTGCCAAAAAGCATGCTCATTGTTCCGCTGAGTGTATTCGTACGAACCTTCCAAGCAACAAGTATTATTGTCTATGTGCATTCTGGGCTACTCAAATTGTGAAAAAAATTATTACATCTCAAGGTCATCAACAAATCAAGTAATGATAGGTTAAAAAAAATTTAAACATTTGTTTGAATTTATGCACACCAACCTGGTAAAAATTGCTTACTGATAATAAGCAATGAAGAAAGATTTTGAGATGAGAGATTTCAGTTTGATGAAATATTTTCTTGGTATTAAAATATTTTAGGCAAATGATGGATTTTTCATTTATCAAGTTAATTATGCTAGTGATGTTTTGAAGAGGTTTAAGATGTTGAAATGCTAATCAACATCTACCCTTGTTGTATCAGGTTTGAAATTGAGGAAAGAAGATGAGAGAAGCAATGTTGATAAAACATTATATAAAATACTACTTGAAAATTTGATGTATTTGTATGTAACAAACCTTGCGATATGCATGCAGTGAGTCTAATTTCAAGGTTCAGGGAAACTCAAAATGACTTGAAATGGTAAGCAAAAAAAACAATTTTGAGATACATAAGTGTATTAAGAGAATATGATATTTTATATACATAATCAGATAAGTCAATTTAATTGGTTATATAGAAACTGATTTCACTGGTAACATTGATAATCGAAAGAACTCTTTAGAACTTGTTTTTCATTTCAAAGCAAAACTAGTGTCATGGGCTTCCAAAAAATTAACCCATTGTAACTCTTTCAATAACATAACCAAAATATGTAGCATCTATATTGATAACATATCATGCAATATGGATGCTAAGAATAATTTAAGACTTGAAGCAAGAGCAAGGAGGAGGAACAATGATCTTTTATGATAATAACTCAGCAATAGCACTATCAAAGATTTGTTTTTTTTTTCTTTTTTAATTGAAAAAAAATTGATTGAAGATATCATTTTATAAGATAAATCATCAACAATGGAGAAATATATTTATATTTTTTCAAAACTGAAGATCAAATTTCAAATATATTCACAAGTCCATTAGTTAGGGATCTTTTTTAGCATCTGAGAGAGAGAGTTTACGTTTTAATAATAAGTGAACTCAAACTTAGGGAAGTGTTGGAAATATAAGACTGACATTATATGTATTTAATATATGTATCTCTATTTTTAATTTTTTATTTTAATAATTAATATTATTAATTTATTTAATATATTTAGATATTCCTCATATATGATGTATTAATGATGATCCATCATTTATAATGTATTATGGAGCATCCCAGATTACATTCTAAATAATTTATAAATAAATCTATTAGGATCATTTGTAGAGATAAAAAGTGAAGAAAGGAAGTGAATAATATAAGAAATATTATATGAAATAACTCATATTTTAATATATTTTTCTATCTAGTTCTTTTTTTTAAGTATGCGTGTGGGTTATTGTATGTGAGCATTTTATTAAAATATGTATTACAACATAACTGGTCAAAAAAATTTCGTAGGATGTTGCATATACTAGTATTGGTCATGTATATTAAATTGAATTCAACCTATTCACAACAATGGTAAGGTAGCATTTCACTTGTGTTTCATGTGCATATTATTTGTACCCAATTAAAGAGTTCAAATCACACAATAATATTGTTGAATATGGCTTTCATTCTTATTTGGAGAGTGGACAAATTTGTGGATTTTTTTAATATAATTTATGTTTGTGTTGATTTCATACCAACTTCTGACTCCCCAAACCGTCAGTGTTAATATATTTCCATTTACCATTCCTTCATACATTTTGAAAATTGCTTCACCAAATATTTTAATCACATATTTACATGGCCAATAACATGAGATCCCTAGATGTTATAGGTCTATATCTGGGCTTTAGAGATGAAGTGTTCTTAATATACAAATGTGTTATGTAAGATCAATTATATTATATATTTTTAGTTATGATTTATTTTTATTTTTTTATATATACATTATTGGTTCTAAAAGGCTGATTAAAGGAATCAATTTTATTTAACATTCAACTAATCTATTTCATTTTCACTAATCAAAATTCTCTATTTTTTATATCTAAAATTATTTACAATTTCTATATTAATAAGCTTATGAATTTGTTTTAAAAAAATTGAAAAAACTATTTATTTATATTTAATTTGTTAAAATGATGGAAATTTTATTATAAGGTGGAAAAATAATGTCATGAAAATAAATAGGTACTCATTTGTACTTGTTAGGATATTGAATACAAAATGAATAATGTACAATAAAATTACATAGTCTATATATAGGACAGATACATTAGGTTACCTATTTTTTGAGAAGATATCGTGAACTACAAACAAAATATATGGAACATGACATTTTCCCACATGCAATGCCAAATATGACAATTATTGTGTATGGGACTCTTATCATTTTGTTGGGACTCCGTATAATTTCACTCTGTCGGTGGGAGTTCATTAGGAATTGAAGTACTGCATTACATTCCATTAAAGCAGCTTAGCACAATTTTATAAAGACCCCTTCGGAACTCTTATCCTGAGTCAGAGAAAATTTAAAACCTCCCATGTTGTAAATCGGTGAGACCCAATCGGAATTAAATTTCCGATTTTACAAAGCGCTTAAAGTAAGCCACACTTACCCATCGGATAATAAATTTCAAACTTATAACTCTTCACGGTTATGGCCATATGTTAAAAATTTGATTTGACTCTCTCTTTAAAACTAAATAAACAATTAAATTAATTATTTAAAAATTGATTTATTTAAATTTTAATTACTTTAATTTTAAAATTAATCTAATTAAAATTTAAATAATTTATTTTTTAATTAATTTTTTCAACTTAAATTGATTTAGACTTAGTCGAGTGAAAATACCACAACTACAATTACATTGTTTTCATCAAATAATGGATGTCGCTTCGAACTCAAATGTTTAATCACCAAAGCAACATTCTCAATTATGATTGCATAGAATTTGATTTTATATTTACATAAATGTCTTCAAAATAATAATTGAATTTGAAAAGAAAGAAATGAATGTCATTTTGAAGTGATTTTGCAAGTAAAATGCTTAGTAAGAAGACTTCATTCCTTAACATATTCAAGTAATGAATATATTCACAATAAATTAATGAATATTTTATTTGTCATGTTTTTGTGTTTGGTCAATTAGGAAAAGTCTAGTGAATAAATGGTTCTGCATTTCCAAGGTGGCTCTCATTTTTTCCCACATAATCCCAAAGTTATTCATTTAGAAAGTAACTCAAGGTTATGATTGTGGATAGGGTTGGACAATAGTTATTTGTCTACATAGTCTTGTGTTTTACATACATCTCGAAATGATTCTAGATAAAACTATATAAGTTTTTATTCCTACATTTTGGACTATGAAATCCTCACATCAATAATGTACTACTTACACATGCTATGTTGCATAATTTCTAGTTAGTCCATTCTTGATTATATTGGCCACATGTTGAATGCAAATTACATGTTCTACATCTACCTTAAGCCAATGTATTTGTAGAGAGGACTAGCTATTAAATCTTATTACATAAAATGGTTTAATTGTACACATTAAAACCACATGTAAAACCTATTCTAAAATTGATGTAGTTATTATGTTTGTGATTTTTCAATCCTATGAAACTCAATTGTTTATAGATTTTGAATCATCACTTGATATTTTGTCTTTTACCCTAAACTTATATCAAATGGTGAAAAGTTGTGTTTTGATTATAAAAATATATTTCAATTTGGTTAAGAATTAAATATTTCTTTTGCACATCCATCTTACAATTTTTGCAAATATAATACTACTTCTCACTCCTCCCATAAGGTCTGGATGCATGAAGTCCTTATTTCAAATATCATTTTTTTTAAAATTTATTTTAATTAATAATATGATTTTTTAAATCATGGACAAATCCAAATAATTATATTGAATTAAAAATATATAATAATTTAATAATTTTCAAACTATCTATCTATCTATCTATCTATCTATCTATCTATCTATCTATTTGATTTATCTATCATATCTATCTATCCTTCTATCTATCCATCTATTTATCTAGCCATCCATCCATCTATCCATCTATCAATTCATCTATCCATCCATATATCTATCTATCCATCTATCTACCTATCCATCTATCTCTCCATTTATCGATACATCTATCAATCCATCTATGAATCCATCTATCTATCTGTCAATCTATCCATCCATCACTCCATCTATCTATCTATCTATCTATCTATCTATCTATCTATCTATCTATCTATCTATCTATCTATCTATCTATCTATCTATCTATCTATCTATCTATCTGTCTGTCTATCTATCTATCTATCCATCCATCCATTTATCAATTTATCCATCTATCTATCAATCCATTGATCTATCTATCAATTTATCAATCTTTCAGATAACTAAAAAACCCATATAAAAGCCCACAAAGAAATTGGTAGCTAAGATGAGAAATAATGGGGATCCTTGTATTATTATTCACTTAAGATATTAAATGATAAATCAAAAATTTAACTTTTTATCCATTCAAACTAATGAAATAAAATAATTCATCCTTATTGTATTCTTATTTCAAGATTTCATTATATTGTAAGAGTCTAATCAGTAATAATAATAGATAATTTCATCGACAATAAAATTGAGAAGCAAAAGAGTATGTATCATATTGTTTATTAGAATAAAATAAGAGTCATGTTATATCATTTTATATCCGGAGGGTGGAAAAACAATGGGGTTGAAAAGTCATAGTTGCTTCCCACATATAACACAACCTTCATCGATAAGAGTTCGCAATCTCATTTTAAAATTAACAATCAACTCTTTTTTTTCGCTTATGATTCCATAATGTTATTTATTAAGAGTAGTGAACTAGTTATACATGACCTATAAGGTCGAAGATGGAGGTGGGAAGTTGTAATGGATGTGAAATTGGAGTGCAAATATAATAACAAGAACAATCCCTACCATCAAAAGTTTTGAAGGTTATGAAAATCTAAAAGAGTGGTCTAATTACAATCATGTGGCTATTTATGGAAAGGTTGAAGTGAAATTCAAAATGCTGATAAGCATAAACGGATGTGACATTACAATTAAAGTAATAGAGGAGAGGTAGATAATAATAGGAAAGTGTAGATGTGATGTCTTGTTGATTGATAAATTTTATAATGCATATGTGAAGTCCTTAGAAACCTTTAATATGTGCATTATGAGACCATACATGCTACCAAAAAGCACAATCATTGTTATTCTGAGTACATTCACACAAGCCTTCCAAAAACTAACTTGGTCATTAGAAATCTCTAACTTTTATAAGGATTTGTTTGGTGTGTGTGGTAAACTAGTGCCTTTACCTACGGATCCATGTTAAAGGATAGATATACAAAGGTATTCATGTGTCTTGGAAGGCCTTTTTATATATTTTTGATGGAGGAAAGATGTGGTTATCATGTTGTTGCAGTGGTTGATTATGTTATTCAACTACAAGTGGGGAGTAGGCATTATTTATGATTCTTTGCCATATTAGGAGGGATCTCTTATACTTATGGGATTATTGAGCCATGGTGGGTGTCCACTTAGAAGACTAAGAGATTTGAATTGGGTCATAATGTGACAAAGTTCAATTTTATCAGAGTTAGGTTTGCTTACTTAGAGGATTTTTCTTCAGTAGAAGTGGTTGTGTGTTTGATTCAAACTTGTAGTTTGATGGCTGGGGTCTTTCTAAACTTACAAAGAGATCTTTCCTTAATAAATAAGGTTTACACTATTTGGAATTATCCTCTATTTTCTATGTTTTAGGTTGTATTGGCTCCTGACCCTTTGGTGTTTGATGGTGTCTTTAGCCTGCAGGCCTTCTTGGTATTTGTTTTTGACTCGTTTTGCTATGGATGGACTCTTCAAGGGTGGTGGGTTGGTCTGTGTTAGGTGGTACCTTTCTTGGTTTGTTTAGTTTTTCTTGGTTAGTTTAGGACATTTACTATTGGTGGAGGTGCACCTCACTCTTGGAATGGTTTTACCTAGCTAGTTTTTTTCCCCGTTATGTGTTTGTTCTTTTTGATGAATTCTTGGGAACCTTGCCGGGTTATGTAATTTGTTCTTGAGAAAAGATGCAAGGAGGGTAGGAGGTGAGAGGAATATTAAGTTTTATAAGGATAAAGGTCCAACTAGGAGACATGGAGGAAGGTTTTCCCTTTTCTAAGAAGAAGAAAGTTCTACAATACATCATAAGTATGGTTCAAAAACATTGTTTGTAGGTTTTTTAGTGATGTTATCAGTAAGTTTTTAGGTTGTTTAATATTAGGGATTATGTTATAATCCTAAGATTTGTTTGTGTTTTTGAGTTATCTTTTTTTAGGGGCTTGTTTTTACCATGTTTCTTTTTTTGTGATGGCTCTTTTTCACAGGTCTATTTGTGAATTCCTTCAGGAATCTTACTTTATGAAGATATGGCTCCAGAGGTTTGGCTAAAAACCATTGATTTTTTTGTTTTAATTTGGCTCTCTTTGGAACCCCTGATAGCTCCTTTCACTTCTACCCCCCATTTTTATACACAAATGGAAGGGAGGGCCTCAGAAACCCCCACATGAGTTATTTACTCTAGTTAGGGGATCTGAACTTAACCCCCTTGTGGCTAGCTCTAGTTTCATTGTTTAAATGTGTGAGGAGATTTTTTTGATTTGGGTTTTCTCAAGACCCGTTGGTTTTCTTCTTATCTTATTTGGATGGTTCTTGATCCAATAAAAATATGTTTGTCGATACATGAGTCTACTCTTTTCAATTCCAGCTTGGTTTCTGCATCAACTAAAAATGGTTCTTATTTTATATCTTATTTTTAGCCAAGTTTTGTTTTGGTGGCTCTTTTGTTTCCCTATTTTATTGTTTCTCTGGTTCTTTGTTTAGCCTTCTATGGAATATATGGACCTCCTATTATATATAATATTGGGCTCCATGCCACTTATAAAAATTGGGTTCGTCTATAATTAGAACAAATCAAATAATGATAATTTTTTTTTTAAAAAGATTGTTTTAAAATGCTCAATAATATTATGAAAATAGAGCTTTGAATATTGAATTTTTATTTGGATATTTGAACATGGAAAATACTTAAATTTTAACTAATTAAAGTCTAGCTTATTACTTGTTTCAATTTTCAAATATCTGATAATTAGTGTAAGCTGAAATATTAGTACTCTTTCAAATAGTACAAATTATAGTATAGAAAAGATGTTTTTTAATAAATACAAGTGCAATGTGTGGAATTTATTCATGTATTAAAAAAACTATAAATAAACCATTTAATGAAAACTAGGGCTGATAATTGATGTGGTAATGAGGTGAGCACCATGAAAAGTAATGCAATTAATTACAAGTCCAAAACTACTAACACATACGTAATCGACCACATATGTCATAATGATTTTTATGGTGTAGAGTAGTCCCCTTATTCCTACTAGTGATTCATCCATAAAATATAAATCAAATGGGAAAGAAATAATGCATTCCTAATTGAGAGTCAAAGATAAACACGTCAAATATTTGATTTGGGATGTTGTATATACTTTATATTGAATTCAACCTATTCATAAGATTAATTTGGTAACAATTCACTTGTGTTTCATCTACCTAGTTAAATACTTCACATTGATTCCCTATTTAAAGAGTTATATTTTTTACAACATCACATCACCTTCATTTTATTCTAGTCTCTCACAATGTGATAACTAGCAATCGCCTTGAAGGTTCTAAGAAAGCTAGAGGACATGTATATTTTTGTATTACAATTATATATAGTATGTATTAGTATTTAATGTATCAATTATATAAAAATATTATATTATATGATATATAAATCATATGAATGGAAATGATCTCATAATTATTGAAAATGTTTACATAACACTTGTTGATTTTTTTTTAACTTGACCCAACATAAACATCACCATTGTTAGTTGGCTAATCAAAAACACTACAAAGTGAAATTTTTTAAGTATTTAAATTCTAGAGGAAATAAAAATTTGAATTATATAAATATATATAATAATAATTAAAAACCATAAAAATTAACAAAATTTCAATTCTATAATAAAAAAATTTAAATAAGGATAAATATTTTCAACCAAAACAAAATCCTCGTGAAATTCAAATTCATCCTAACTAAAATATGATGCAAGATTGATTAGATGAATAAATAAAGACCAAACATATTGGAAGGATGAAAGAGACAATTCATGACTTATTAAAGTGACCGTAAATGTTGTTGTTTGTCGCTGCTTTTGAGGATTTTAACCCTACCATTTAATTTCCAAATAAAACCCCCATAACGAATCGTAAATTATACTAACCAACTAAATATAGGTCTCCCTCTATCCTTCCCATGATTTCATAATATCATAAAATCAAATATGTGTTGGCCAACATATAATGAAACTTGTGATGGAATGAAATAAGATCACTTTCATGATATGATATTTATATATATGTCTTGGACACGTGTTAGTGACATAATGTGACCATACCCTATCAACTACATCAATGTCAGACAAAAAGTCACAAATAATTA